>JAENPR010001401.1:0-159814 GCA_018135685.1 Themeda triandra
AAACCCGAGGTTTGCCATACTTCATAGTACAAAGTATTTTTAGGCCCTTGGTTTGGTGCTGCCATGTCATTTTTGTGTAGGACAAAGAGGATCATCCAAATGAGGTGAAACTTGGAGGATGCACTGGCATTGGAAAGTGTTACCTACTGCAAATTTTATAGGTCCTTAGGATGTGTCTAGCTATGGGTTGCTGTTCAAGCCATAGGTGGTTAACTTAGAGTCAATCCCAAGATGCCATGCCTAACCTAATGATAGGTTGGTTTTCCGGGAAACATGTCTTCACATGATAGGTAGCTGATTAGTGTATCCATCTACTATCAAAAATTTGGTGGTCATTGGATCAATAGTCTAGAAGTTATGGTCGTGGCAATCTGGTTAGCAGATAAGTTCAATTGCTGTTTTTCCGAATCGAGTTCTGTTGTTGACTGTTTTAGGTATAGCTAACTTGAGAATCAGGTTCTGATGTCTCAAGATGAATTATGAGCAATTTCATAAGCTTTCCAGAATGTCCTCAATCATGTTCATAGGATTTATAGATCAACAGTTATGAATTTATTACAGCAATGTTATGGTAGGTCTATTATTGCTACAAGCATAGACGATTGTTGTAGAGCTTAATGAAAGGATCCGGTAGTACTTAGGATATGTATGATTGATTGTTATTTAGTGTGCCATGATGAAATGATTAGGATGATAACGTTTGAGTGTATCTCTTTGGTTTTATCAAGCTTGTTTGCTAGCGATAGTATAGCGGCTTAAAGAAGCTAATTACACACAAGCGCCTAACATCCTTGATCATGCATACACCTACAATCACATACTCATACATATGCACATGCATCATTCCAGGATCGCGTGTAGAACTTTCGTCGTGGAATCAAGGATCGAGAAGGGCAAGTTGCGAACGGAGATCCGCACGAGAAGTGATCAAGTACCGAGGCAGAGCTTGGGATAGTCGAGTACCCGGGGTTCTAACCTCGATCTTCTAAATAAGGCAAGCCCAGAGCATCCCTCCTATGTTTGCAAATGTTTTACTTTGCGTCCTTTTATTCTTTGTGATGCATTAAGTTTATAGGCTTTGATTGGAAATATAGTTGCATCGGGACTACCTTGCCACGAGTAAATATCCTACTTTTAATTACGGGATCGACTACATGCTTAGGCCTGCTCTCTTAATCGGTAGAGAAGCCGGATGATCGACTATCATCTCGCTTGGTATAGCTGGTTGCTACCCCTTTGGATTGAGAACAGTGAGATGTTGGATAAGAACATAACCATGTGGCCATGATAAATCACCTCTAATATATTATGGCACACGGCGTCCCCTCGGATCATTTGAACAATGCCTCACGAGATAGCCGGAAAGGCCCGGTGCCGACCGCGAAGCCTAGAATCTACTTGGGCCGGGTTTCAACTTCCGTGTATCCATGCGGCGATGGGTGGTGAGTAAACAAGGGCCCGGAGAGTGAGTCCCTGAAGATGGGGCGGTGTCATTTGATGGGCACGCTTATTAAATTAGCGGCCAGGGAGTTTCCTTGGTCATGGTGGTAAGTTGTTGATCCCCGTCCCTACACGAGTAGATCAAGGTGACCTAATCGACTCCGACGGGGTTGTGTGGTTTGTGTGAGGAATACCCCGCCAAATGGTTTGCAATCGATTATAATCGCCATCGTTCTGGATAGTGAATAACTTGAGCGGCGATTTGGTGCCGCCAATAAGATTTGAAATGCGAGTTGGTTATGTTCTCTCATGATGGATTAATGATTATTCAATCTATGCGGATATGTTTAATAGTTTGATTGCTTCTACCTTAAAAATGATGAAGTAGTCGCAGTGCTAATGTAGTAATGGCATCAACTTAACCGGATAAGCTAAAGAGTCTTTTGTCACTAAATGATTATTAATAAGCTCATCCTTTTGGCAAACAAGGAGTCGGCCTAACCCACTATAAAGACCGGCATCCACCGAAGAGTCTTTATTTTCTTTTAGTCGGGTAAGTCATCTTGAGTACAATGTAGTCGGTGCAATTCCCAATGTTGTTGTAGGTCTCTGAGATTACTTTAGTGGTGACACGGTGAACTTATATCGCACTACTAGGAGGACTAGACTTCGGGCAAAGTCAACTCTTATACCTCTTCTACCCGTTGATGGAGTCGACCATTTGAGCCGGCACCGTATTTAAAAGTATAAGTGTGAATGTATTATCAAAGAGTTTTTCTTCCTAAGCTATTATTTCTATTGTGGGTTGTAATAATCCTATGTGCGAAATGTAAATAAAACGGGTGAATGGAAACCTAAACTTTGGATTCGGGTTTGTTGTAGAGTTGTTTGAAATCCTTCGAGATTTCACGGACAGTGGTTTGGTTGCTAAGTACTAATTGAGTTGCCACGTCGGCTTGATTAGTGCTTCGTAATTAAATTAGTTTCGGTTGGCTACATTAGGCTTAGGACTAGAACAATCATCGGGCAGAAATTTCTTTCCAAAATTTGGCTAAGTCAAAACCTTCAAAAGCATGATCTATGTCTAGCTCACGGTTATGATCAAAGCCTAAAGTTATACTCAAATGACTCCAAGTTAAATTGTGTCCTCATTAAACATGCAAAAGTTACCCCCTATTGGTTGATTTTAGTGTGCAAAGAAATTCTTGGGTGAGTAACTCTATACCAAACCATTGAACTTGCCAAATCCACCCCAACCAATGGTACTAAATACAATGGAGAAGTCGTGCTCATACCTGATTGGTCCAAGAGTTGTTGATCGAAGAGGGTGGTGTGGTTGAAGCCGCAAGTGCGAAGAGTGTAGAGCTTGCCTAGCTCTTCATGGTTGAGCAAGAGGTTGCTATGGGGCTCAATCACTCTTGCGGGGGAGATGTAAGGCACAAGTTGGTGCACTTCTTCTCCTTCCTCCCTCTCATGGCTCCTACTCCGGAATGGTGAGAGCCATGGGATGAGCTCTCACCCTTCCCCTTCTTGATGCAAAGGGAAATATTTTTTTAGGTTTTGGAACATGACTACTACTACACTAAGCTTGAGAAGGCTTGAACACTAGAGAGAAGAGAAGGCAATGTGAGCTCGAGATGATTCCCGTGAGTTGGTGTGGATAGCGAGCTCACATTGGGGTGCTATTTATAGGGGTGAAAGGGCAAGGGAGGCCACCCAATGATGGGTCGGCCGACCCATGATCTACCCACGAAGCATGCCTTCTACTTTAGACAAGGAATCTTGCGTCGTGCTTGCAAAAAGTGACAAAATTGGTCCAATGTACACTGGTCGGCCGACCCAAACTTGTGCTCCCTACCACTTTAATCATGTTGTGTTGGGTTGTCGATAAAGGGTGTGATGAGCATGGGCCAAAGTTGTTTGGATTTCTTGGATTCCTATGTTTAGTGTTTGGTGAAAGAGAAAGATGAAAAGCAAAAGTGGAGACAAGCTTCAAAGTGATTCCCATGAACCATGGGAGCTCTCAAGCATGGCTTGCTGCCCACTATGCTAGCTTTTGCCGGTGGCATGGTCCTAGAGCATCTAAAGTGCTAAAGTAGCATCCTAAGCTAAAGTGATGAGCAAGGGATTCGGCTGGTGTGATAGGCATATGATCCTTGGGTATTACAATTGGGAGATAGTAGGGTGCTGTGGGCACCAAGCATGGGTCGATCGATCCGGGCTTGGGAGTCCTAGGGCATTTAATGCCGCTCCTTGGATCCCCGTTTCTAGCCGCAGTGAAGAGAGTGGTGGTGGAGCCCCATATGCCGGGTCGGCCGATCTAGCCTATGGTGGCCCCACTTCCGGCTTTCTCTAATCACTCTTCTCAAGTTTTATTACCTATGGCTAAGTTATTTTGTCAAAATGAAATATGCAAATTAGGAAGTAAACATGCTATTGAAAAGGGAAATGCAAAATTAAAATGCGTAAAGTAAATATAAGATAACTGCGACGTACCTTATCGCCGGAGGGCTCCATGTTTTAGGTCCATAGAGGAGGACCTCTCCATTGGGTTTATTCCATGGATGCCTCGGTCGGTCCGAGACGGGATCATGAAGGCATCTCCTTTTCCCGCCACTCCTTCTTGAGGTGTTGGTTGCTTGGCGGGTTCCTCCTTTTGTTTGGCCTTTTTGGCTGACTTACCTTTGTTGTACCTCCGGCGTGGTTTGCCGCGAGGTTTCTCATCCGGTTTCTTGTCCTTTGGTACATGTTAGAATTATAACCATTGAAAGGACATTTGATTCTCTTACTCCGGGAACCGAAGATGGATCGCCGGACCCAACGTAGATGATGACATTCACCATGTTCAGGAAACGCCTTCCTAGGATGATGGGGACGCCGACGTTCATTCCCATGTCGAGGATGACGAAGTTGGTGGGGACATACTCATCTTGGACTTTCACCAAGATGTCCTTAGCGACTCCTCGAAAACCGAATGGTTTGATCCACCATCTGCACTCATAAAAGTTGGGAGCAAAGTGCCCCGTTGATATTTCTTAACGTCGTTACCAAGTATGGAGGTTTTAAGTCCATCCCCTGACAATCCGCGCCGAAATGCTTGTTTGCATTTCTTAGTGTCACCGCTAGAATTGTTACATCCTAGTGATCACACCAAAGAATGCCAAGTGGATAGATCGTATTCTTTTAGATAATATCCCAAGCGCACGGATCTATCGTTGTAGCATTTCACCCGGAATAATATCAGGGTATCGTTATTTATATTTTCCCAAAGGAATGCATGGTGTAAAATACTTCTAGCATATGGATATGGAACCTCATATCATTGAAATAAGCCCTAGTGCTATGCAGGGGGTAAGATAAACGGTAATTTGAGGATAGTGGACACACACTTGGGCCAAACTCAAGGATAAAGAGAAATAAGGAATAAAAGTAACGGAAAGAATAAAGAATAAATCTACACGGAGCGGGTTGGTCGTATACGGCTATGCATAAACACGGCTAAGTCATATGTTATACAAAACTAGAGACAAGTCGTAGCCTAGAGTAAGAGGGAGACGCACCGGGTGCACCCGATAGAGGCATTTACGAACTCCTACATGACATGCGACGTGGGGGATTACGAGGGATGGACGGGGTTGTCACCACGTGTCGCCTACCCCTCAACCGTGGCATGCCGTCATATTCGAAGGCCCTCTCATATCCGGACACCACGTCCGCATACTAGAGAACTACATATGCTCCCCCAGGACTCCCACCCTATGGATGGACGAGCTAGAATATAGGCAAACCCGAAAGAACATCGAACCATTACTTCATTCTCATCGTGGACTCTAATCCTATAGAACATATGAACGATGAAGAACAGAGATGAACATGCTATGAACTAATCATACGAACTTTGCTCTAGTTCATATGTATCAAGATGAGCATGATCAAGACTATGCTCTAGTTCATATACTAAGCTATATAAAGAATAAGAGCTTGACTAAGGAAGAACACTCCATAGATGTTTACCAAGTTGTATCTCTTATTCCTAGGAGACAAGCTCTCCTTGATAGCTTTCCTAGCTCCAACACTACTAGTACTAAGCTAATGAGCAAGTGTGAAGGTGAGAGAGAGAGAGAGAGGCTCCAAATGATGTGTGTATGTGGAAATGATTTCTTCTCCCCTTTTGTAGTGTGGTGAGTTCGGTTTGCGCCGGGAAAGGAAGGTACACCACCGCACCGCCCTCCCTAAAGATCATCAATGCACCGCCTCCGGCCCGGCTAGGCCCGTGCGAGAGGGGAGCGCGCGCGCCCGGGCGCGCCGCCACGCCCGTCTCAACCGCCTTTGGCCGGTGGGCCTCCCCCCTTTGGTGTTGAGGTGGTTTGGCCCATTTTTCTCCACTTGGGGTGATTTGGCACTTTCCAGAAAGCGCCTTTTTGTTATATAATTCTTGGACTTTTTATTAATTCCTGCAACAACAGTATTTTTCCTAGTGCACATGGAATTGGGTTAGTCATAAAAGTATATGCGTATAGGAATAGATAATTCACCCTTTTTCATCTCTAATTGGCGGTGTAAAATTGTTAATAAAAACCGCCAACAAGATCCCTCAAGCTTACCCTTTGCTCGTCCGAGCAAAGCTTAGCTTTAGGTTGTTGATCAGGAGTTGCTACTATGCCGATCATGAATCAAATGTAACAAATGTATAAGCAAGATTTCTACAGTGATTTGAATAAATCGGCATAATCGTCCACCCTATTATTGTCTCAAGACAAATGGGGCTTTCCGGCTTTCTTGAGTCTTGGGTGATTGGAAGATAGAATAGATTCACAAGCATTGCTTATCGTCTGCCTAAGATCAACCAATGTTCCGGAGGTTTTGAAAGTTTTGTAAAAGAAACTCAAGTTCCTCGAATGATTCTCTCATTCGCTCAAAAGTGTTTGTACCTCACCAAAGGTTTTGTGGTTTTGCCTTTCTTTCAAACCTACTACTAAGGCTGAAGGTGGAGTTTTGGGTAGGTATGAAAGGTGGGCATGCTTGAATCACATATATTGTAAAGTCAAGAACCGAACCTTCTGGAGATACAAGCCATACACCTTGATTGAGATTTGTGCAAGTGTGTGAGAGGATGAAATGATTCCTAATTCTAAATGTTTTTGGTACTCCACGCATCATGACTCCCTTTTTATTGGCGGAAGGGATATTTGGGAGAGTATGGGCTGGAAAAGGGAAACTAAGATCTTTCTTTTCTTTCTTCTTTCTTTTCTTCTTATTTTTCTTTTTCTTTCTTTTTTTGAACGGGGACTAGCTGGATTTCCCGTTGTCTACTTCGAGCGCTAATTGTTCTCATGCCCCTTGGCATTTTTTTTTTGATGACTACAAGAGATGATACAGCCCATTACTCTGTTTCAGGTATGATAAATATTTTTGGTGGAAAGAAGTCATGATGAAAAGCAAGGAGTAGTATTCGATGGATGATGGATGCACGATTCTCAGTGTAAGAGTCGGCATGCTTTATTTGGCGAAGAGGGTGCGCAACTCTAGGGTCAAGAGTTGGCTTTTTTGGGTGGATTGGATAAGGAGTATGATTTGCGCAACTCGCAGTGTACGGGTCGGCAAGTTTATTTGTTGGGTGCAAGTGGGTCTCAATCATGAGTGTAAGACCATAATCTCGCGGCGGTCACAACAATCTGACTAAACTCAATGATCAAAGAAGTAGCATATGACAACTGGTTTTTGTAGAAGATCTGAAATACGTCATATGGCTTTGGTAGGAATTTCAAAATCATTGAGGAACTCTTTGTTTTGATTGTTTTGAAAATAAAACTCCGGAAGTCAGGTTCTCACTCAGGACAGAGTCATAGCGTAGCTCATGGCACTGTATCATACCAGGCAATAACTTAGACAAGAACCAATGCAACCCACTAATCTCAAGTTTTCCAAGATGAGACATTTTAGCCGATAAACTCAAATCTTTTAGAGAAAACTTGATTATAAACAAGGTACAAGCGAGTCACGAGACAAAGCAACTTTTCATCATTTCAACAAGGGTAGAATCAAATATTTCTATAACACACATATATATAGGAAATGACGAAGCATTTTTTTAAATGCGTAAATGTTAGTAAAGTACATACCTCTTATTAGGGGTCCTCCCCCAATCTTGCTTGGGAAACGGGGCCCTTTTATTTTGAGGTAACATTTTATTTTATTTTACCTTAGGTCTATCGTCAGGATTTCTTATGATTGAGGACCATCCCGCAAGGGTTAGCTCATAGCAAACTACCAGAATTTCCGCTAGCAATTTGTTTCAATGATCAATAAAGTTGACCAAGGTAAACTAGCAACCTAAGCACCATGCTTAAGCTATGAGTCTATGGAACATGCTAAGCTTAAACACATTCTAAAACGTCACACTAAAACAGGAACAAAGATAGCATGATAGAATTTTATTTGACAAACTAAGTAAGCGTAATGAATATATATAAAATTTTTTCATAAGGAAAATAAAAGGATAACTTACCGATTATCCGTCGGCCGTGGCTCACTTGTTTAAAGTCCGTGAAGTGAGACTTTTCTCCCGTTCGTTTGAGCTTGACGATGGAGCATCCGTCTTAGGAGAGGTAGACGGGGATGCCCGCTTGGGTCTCCACACCATTTTCTTCTTTGGGGGTGTGGTGACACTTGGTGTAGGTGGTTGTTCGTCCTCTTTTGGAGGTGTCACGATTTTATCCACCTTTAACACCTTCATCTCCTCCTTGGGGACCCGTTTTGGCCCCTTAGAGGTTTTGAGTGGAATTGGTTTCACCTTGGGTTCCACTTTTCTTGGGCCGGAGCTTTGCCCTTGTTTTTCTTCTCTTTGGGTTGAGCGGGAACAACTTTTGGCTTTGTTTCTTCTACAGAGCCTTCTTCTTTTCTTTCTTGGGAGCTTTTTGCTCCTTCTTTTCCTTTCGCTTTGGCTCCTATTCTTTCTTTTTCTTTTGTTTTTGTTCCCGAGTGCCCTTTGTTTCTCCCTTCTGCTCAAGGGTCTTGGCATGTGGCTCTGGCCTTTGTTCCCAGATAATATTGGGAATTTTATTCACACCATGAGGTCGGATTTCAACTTCCGTGACCTCCTCGTGGTTGGCTCATATCCGATGCGAATCATGTTGCACTCCTCCATCTTCCTTGGCCGGAACTAGAACTTCTCCTCATTCCCATTGATGTTGAACCGGATCTCTCTAGCTCCAACATCAATCCCGTGTCTAAATCAGCGATCGAGGAACAGTCGTCCCAAGATGAGTGGTGTTTCCTTGGTGGCCTCCATGTCGAGCACCACAAAGTCCACTGGGACGAAGTATCCTCGGATCTTCACAGGAATGTTTTCAGCTATTCCCGCTGGGTAGCATAAGGAGGAGTCAGCCAATTGGAGTGTGATCGTTGTAGGTGACAGCCGTGTATAGTTTAACTTGTCAAATACTATCTTGGACATGACACTGACGCTGGCACCAAGATCACAGAGTGCGAGGCCAAACTGTTGCCCACCAATGGAGCAAGTGATAGTGGGGCATCTGGGGTCCTTCTTCTTCTCTGGTAAGTGATTGAGGATTGCCGCACTGCACACTTCTGTCAGTTTGACCACAACTGTGGATGGTAGTGGTCGCTTGTTGTTGATGATGTCTTTGATGTACTTGGCGTAAGAAGGTACATGCAGGATGTCCATGAGGGGGGCGCTCACATGTACTTTCTCTACCATCTCAACAAACCGAGCGAACTGGTCATCCACAGCTTGCTTCCTGGTCCTCATGGTGAACGGCAGATGTGTAGTGTCTGGATAATCCAGAGTTGTCCTGATTTTGTGTTGCCTTGAGGTTCAGGCAATGAAGGTTCTTCTTCCGCTGGTCCGCTTGTTTCCTAGCTGCATGGTTAGGATATGGCGGATCGCGAGTGGCCTTACCGCCTCTCGTGGTCACCGAATTAACATTCTCAAGACTATTTGCAACTTGATCCAATGTTTTACCATTGGGATCAACAGAACATCGAAGCAATTTGAGCTAACCTGTCTTTCTATCATTTTGTTAAAGCTCAACTAATTCTTTTAAACCTTCTATCTTAGTGTTGATACTCTCTAAGATTTTGTCATTGGCCAAAGATCTTTTTGGTAAGATTTTCGTTGATCTTTGCTTGGCCAAGGACTAAATCTTTGAGAGTAGGTTGATTCAATTGTAATTGGAAGAGTAATTCGAATTACCTTGATATTGTGGACGGACCGATTGTTCCATCCATTATTACCTCCTTGCTGTTGACGATACCCGTTGTTGATGTACGAGGCTTCTTCACGGGTTTCGGGGCAATCATTCCCCGAATGTCCGGCATCACCACAGACCTCGCACGTTGTGCGAGACTCTATGGCTTTGACGGTGACGGATGTGTCTCCGGCGGCTCTTTCGTCAAACTTTTGCAAGAGTAGGTCTATTTTTGCGGCGAGCGCCTCCGTCTCCTTCACGGGGTGCATGCCTTTTGTTGCTTGGTTGGGGCCCTTTCTCCCCCCAAGCTTGGTTTTCTACCATTTTATTGATTAACGCCGTAGCGTTATCAACAAGATGAGTGATAGAAATGCGCCCTAGCAGCGGCGTCGAGGTGCCCTTTTGACATGGGCATGAGCCCATTGTAAAAGTTTTGGAGCACCAACCATTCCTCCATCCCATGATGAGGACAATCTTGGATGAAGCCTTGAAGTCTCTCCCGGGCTCCGGGGAATGGGTTCCATCTCGCGTTTCTTCGGAAATTGGCAATTCTTCCTCTCGGGGCATTTGTTTTGCCCATAGGGAAGAACTTTATGAGGAATGTCGTGGAGCATTTGCTCCACGTGCTCACGACTTCCTTGTCCTTGTAAAACCACTATTTCGCTTCCCCACAAGGGAGAAAGGAAACAACCGGAGCCTCGATGACATATGCTTCAATGTCCTTGATGACAATGGTGTCACACGGCTCCAGGAAGTGCTTGTAAGTGAGCGTTGGCATCCTCGTTGGGGAGTCCGCAAAATGAAATCCCCGCACCATGGTGATCAAACCAGTCTGAGCTCAAAGTTCTTGTTCGCCACGTTAACAACGGGCTCGGTGGGCACGTTGGCAACCGCGGGACGGAGAACTCTTGAGAGGGTCTTTTGAGCCATTTGGATGGTTGCCGATGATGCGACGATGACCGGTTCGGTTGCCGACGGAGTAGCAGAAGAAAGAAGAAGTTCTAGGCTTTTTCTTCCTTAGGAGTGCCTCCGGATTTGGATGGAAATTGTGTGGCGGGGAGAAACCGGACATACACTATCCTATTTTCATCCATAATAGGAGAAAACATAAAAGTTAGCCCGCATAGACTAGGGCTATTTCTAATGAAGTTATATATCCATGTCATGCTAGATTATTTTAACCAATGCCTTCCCGGCAAGAACGGCGCTTTAAATGCTTGTTAATATTTCTTAACGTCGTTACCAAGTATGGAGGTTTTAAGTCCATCCCCGACAACGGCGCCAGAAAATGCTTGTGGCATTTCTTAGCATCACCGCTAGAATTGTTACATCCTAGTGGTCACACCAAGAAATGCCAGGAGATAGATCGTATTCTTTTAGATAATATCCGCAAGCGCACGGATCTATCGTTGTAGCATTTCACCCGGAATATATCGGGGTATCGTTATTTATATTTTCCCAAAGGAAGGCATGGTGTAAAATACTTCTAGCACATGGATATGGAACCTCATATCATTGAAATAAGCCTTAGTGCTATGCGGGGGTAAGATAAACGGTAATTTGAGGATAGTGGACACACACTTGGGCCAAACTCAAGGATAAAGAGAAATAAGGAATAAAAGTAACGAAAGAATAAAGAATAAATCTACACGGAGCAAAGTTGGTTGTATACAGCTATGCATAAACAACTAAGTCATACGTTATACAAGACTAGAGACAAATCGAGCCTAGAGTAAGGGAGACCCCCTACCGGTCTACCGGCCCGATCGATAGAGGCATTTACGAACTCCTACACGACATGCGGGCGTGGGGGATTACGAGGACAAGGTTTGTCACCACCCGCCGCCTACCCCTCAATCGTGGCATGCCGTCATATTCGAAGGGCCCTCTCGTATCCAAACACCACGTCCGCATACTAGAGAACTACCTATGCTCCCCAGGACTCCCACCCTACGGATGGACGAGCTAGAACATAGGCAAACCCGAAAGAACATCGAACCGTTACTTCATTCTCATCGTGGACTCTAATCCTATAGAACATATGAACGATGAAGAACAGGGGATGAACACGCTATGAACTGATCATATGAACTTTGCTCTAGTTCATACATATCAACATGAACATGATCAAGACTATGCTCTAGTTCATACGCTAAGCTATATATAGAGAATAAGAACTTGAACAAGGAAGAACACTCCATAGAGGATTACCAAGTTGAATCTCTTCTTCCTAGTAGACAAGCTCTCCTTGGTAGCTTTCCTAGCTGCAATACTACTAGCTCTAAGCTAAGGAACAAGTAGAGAGGTGAGGAGAGAGAGGCTCCAAATGATGTGTGTATGTGTAAAATGTTTTCTTCTCCCCTTTTATACCGAGATGGAGGTCGGTTTGAGCCGGGAAAGGCGGGTACACCCCGCCGCACCGCCCTCTTTCCGTCATCAATAAACCGCCTCCGGCCGGCCGGGGCCCACGTGGCGAGGGGGAGGCGCGCGCGCCCTTGGCGCGGCCGCGCAGTGGTGTCGCTTGTCCCCCAACCGCCTTTGGCTGGTGGGCCTCCCTGGTGAGTGGGCTTTGGTGTTGAGGTGGTTTGGCCCATTTTGGGTCCCGAAGTGGCCAGCTCCCTTTGGGGTGGTTTTGGCGCTTCCCGAGAAAGCGCCTTTTCGGTATATAATTCCTGCACTTTTTATTGATTCCCGCAACAACGGTATTTTTCCTTGTGCACATGGAATTGGGTTAGTCGTAAAAGTATATGCGTATAGAAATAGATAATTCACCCTTTTTCGTGTCTAATTGGCGTGTAAAATCGTCGATAAGGACCGCCAACATGCCCCCTAACATATTCTCATATATTACCTTGGACATTATGATGACGCTTGATCCAAGGTCGCAGTAGACGTTGTGGATGAGCCGTGGCCCGATCTTGCGAGTGTGATGGTAGGCATGCCGAGGTCGTCCTTCTTCGTGATGAATAGGGGATCAAGGAGGTATCCCCAATTTGAATGAATAGGAGTCTTACCATATCGCATAGATACTAATTTGATAGACTCAATCGGGTCCTCGGTTTCCTCGGGATCTTACCTTGCTCATAGGATGGCATAGCTGTAGCTAATTGAGCTAATTGTGTATCTAACATTTTATTAAAGCTCAACTGATTCTTCATGGTAGTGTTAAAGCTATCCATTTTCTCCCTAAGGTTTTCTAAGATCTTGTCATTAGGCAAAATCCTCTTGTTTATGCTATCATTGATTTTAGTTTGGCCTAACACAAGATCTCTAAGCGAAGGTTGGTTACCAAATGAATTACCAGAATTATTGCTGTAACCCATACCTTGGCCTTGGTAGAAGGGGCATGAACTCCATTGTTGTTAACGGGGCCAGTTCCCGTCGTTGAAGTTGTTGTTGATGTAGTTCACCTCGTGTGTCTCTAGGCGCTTGTTGCCCGAGTGATCTTCTCCTCCACATACCTTGCACCATGGGTCAGCATCCACACAGCATGGACTGTAGCAGGGGACTGGATGGCCTCTTGCTCCTTTTTAGAGGAAGATTCCTCTATCTTCTTCATTAAGAGGCCCATCTTAGCGGAAAGCATGTCCATCTCATTAAGGGCGTGGACACCTCTCCTCTTGGGCTGAAAGCGCTTCTCATTCCAACCTTGGTTGGTGACCATTTTCTCAATGAGCACCTTAGCATCCTTGACATTGTGTTGCAAGAACGCCCTCCAGCAGCAGCATCAAGGTGACTACGGGCCATCTTGGTCGATCCATGGTAGAAACCTTGAATAATGAGCTATTCCTCTATCCCATGGCGAGGACAGCACGAATGTACTCATTGAGACGTTCCCATGCTTCGGAACCGTCTCGTCGATCTTGTTGTTGGAAGCTTGAAATCCTCCCTCGCGGGGCACCGGTCTTGCCCACTGGGAAGAACTTCTTGAGGAAAGCATTAGGACACTTTTACTAGGTCGTCACTTCGGTCTTGTTGGTGTAGAACCATTGCTTTGCCTTTCCCAATAATTAGAATGGGAAGAGACGAAGACGGATGGCGTCCGCCGTGACGTTCTTCACGGTAAAAGTGCCGCACACCTCCAGAAAGTGTTGAAGGTAGGCATTGGAATCCTCATGTAGCTTCCCACAGAATGGATTGGCTTGCACCATGTTGATCAATGTTGGCTTGAGCTCAAAGGTGGCATCCCCTAAGTTCAACTGTGAACCCGTGGCGACAAAGTCAGCCGACGGAGCAGAGAACTCAATGATGGTCTTCTCGTGCCATGACCGCTCAACAAGTGGTGCGGGACTTCTTTCCAAGAATGGGTCTAGGTTCGAGATGAACCTTTGGGGAGGAACTTGACGACGTCTAGTTCTCCTCAACAAATGCTCGGGATCTTCAACAAAGTTTGACGACGGTTGAAAACCGCTCATGCCTTTGTCTAATTAATGGTAACAAAAATAAGACAAGTGAAGGGTAAGCTCCTAACACTAATGGATACTAGATTAAGTGTATACCATGGATTCTAATTTATTAAAGATTCCTAGTACGACGCTTTCCCCAAGAACGACGCCGAAATGCTTGTTGGCAAATCTTAACGCACACCGACTAGAGTATGAAGATGACAAGTCTTATAAATGGTGGCGCCAAGCCAGCTATGCCTAATTGCAAGCCTATGCTATCACTAGGGGTAGGTTGTCAGGCCACCCCAAGCAATGCACTAGAAATGCTAAGCAAAGCTAAACTCTAGCGATGACGCAAGATGTACCAGTGGGTAAATCTGCAAGCGCATAGATACCACTGTAGCACTTCGACCGAGTGTGAGTATTCCACGGTGTCGTATTTATAGTTCGCCCAAAGGAAAGTGGACTAAGACTCTCTAATAAAGGTGTGGATGGATATCCGTGGTGTGTCTACTCTACTCAATCTAGTATTACTAGTGTTAACAGGGGGGTAAGAGTAGCAAGAAAGAATGATAGATAAGTCAGACAAGATAAGTAAAGGTAAATGGTAGTGAGCTAGCTAGGTGGGAGGACAACGAGTGAGTATGGACTCCTATGTGTCTATCTTTACTCCTATGCACTAATCCTAATAGGGCAGACGACTTAGCTAGACTAGTACCTAGACAACTTGTGTGGTGGAGATACCGGAGACGTAGAAGACAGAACCTCTACTGAAGCGGGTATTTGGCTTATGGACGCCCTACAGGCTAAACCCGATGCGAATAGAGCCTACTGCGAAGCAGAACCTGTCACGTTAACGTCGCGCGCTATTAAACGTCGGAGAAGCGGCATTCACTAATAAGCGCTAGCCTAAGCGTCTCGCTTACACTAGTCTTGTAACTCCAACTATCATGTAAATAGTCAAAGTTCCTAATGGTAGTGAAACACACAAGGTGTTGATAGACACCAATCTAACTAAGGCAACTACACTACTAAGACTAAGGCACAACACTACTATACTAGAATAGTAAAGCACTAAGTAAATACTTAAAGTAAATACTTAAAGTAAATACTTAAAGTAAAGACTTAGTAAAGTAAAGAAAGAATATATTAAAGTAAGAATGTAATACAAGAGAAAAGGTACAAGAGCTATACCAGACTCTCCAGAAGACTCCTCCGGAGACTCGAGCTTCGCTCGACTCGTCTCTAACTCCCACTCTAGACTAGACTACACTACACTTGATCTCCCAAGAGAACTTGAGATTTGGAACCTTGTAGATGACTTGGGGATGCTTGGAAGTGGTGGAGGACCCTCTATTTATAGGTGGAGGAGAGGGGTGCCACGCCGCCGATCCGCGTGCTCCATCCTTCTCCACCTTTGGATCCACCGACCTTGTAACCGCCTTAGATGGACGGTTGAGGCATTTCCACACATGGGACATGTGTGGGAAGGTTGGTGGAAGCCAACCGACCTTGGGGGCTCACATCCATAGGTCGGTCGACCCATGGTTGATCGACTGTGGGTCCCACCATGCTTCTAAAAGGTCCTGAGGTCGGTGGGGAGCTAGGCCAGGTGGCAACCCACCATTGGTGGGTCGGCCGACCTGGCTTTGGGGAGGCTGGCCCACCTCTGGCTCCCTGATGTTGTCCCCACCAGTCATGTGAAGTGTCACTCGAAGTTGAGCTCGTTACTCTTTCGCTTGCTTCCATATGGACCCATGGATCCATGTGCTAAGTATGTGAACTGTTAAGAGGAAGTACACTTGGATCCAAGGGTTGGGAAGAACTCCCCGAGCATGACAAGGATCATGCTTGGAGGGCAGCCCCGGTGGGCCCAACCTAGGGTCGGTCGACCCAGTTGTGGGGCCCGGGGCTCCATTTCATCTTCCCGCGTTTCATAAGCTAAGAGTACAAGTGAAACTCTATTAGTGATAAATATGCCATGTGATGCTTATCTTCCTTCAATCGATGCTCGTTGACAATGTTTTGAGCATGTAAAAATGGGTCTTATCCATCATCAACACTCGTAGTCGTGTCCGTCGTGGTGACTTTAGGAACCTCCAAGATCCTAAAGTGCGTGTTGTATGTATGTTCATAGGGATGATGTGCGTGCGTGTTGTGGGGCAGCTTCTGCATCGCTTGTGTAATTTTTTTAAAAAAAGTTGGAGTCCTTTGAGTGTCGCCCTAAGACATGGTACCACTTGCCCGAGTTGCCATGATAGCATATTTTGTTTTTCATAACAAAATTGAACTTTTTAGATCCAACTAACTTTTTTGAAAAAATACTATCAATATCATATCTCTGCATAAATTATTATGAAAATACATGCACTAATAATATACTAATACTTACTTAACATGTACTATATAGATATTAATCTCGTTTTTTACACATTTAATACATTTAGTTTAGGTAAATTTATTTAAAGACTTTGATTTTTTTAAAAAACCGAGAGATGCACATTTATTTATAGACTGAGTGACTATTTTTTTTTTCAATTCAAAGACTGCCATGGCCCATGTGCAACGAAACCAAACAGCAGCGGGCTCGTGACCTGCACCAAACTCTGTGCAACGGGTGCCTGCACCACCGCCAGCGCTCGCCAACGGGTGCCTATTCTATTCGTAGACTGTTGACTTGCACCGCCGGCGGCGATCCCCATTTTCCGCTTTCGGCTTTCCCACGCACCGCCTCTCAGCACTCAGCTCCGCCACCGCCGCTGCGTCCATCTGGAATCCTTCGTTTCATATTTGGACTTGTACAAATATACGCGTGTTCCCGCACCGCCGGCTGCACTCGCCACGCCAGTGCTCCTCTTCCGCTTTCCGCTTTGAATCCGGGCATCCCTACTCGCCGCCTCCCGGCTCCGCCCGCCATGGCTCACCGCTGCGAGCTGCCGCAGCGTTCGTCGAGTAATGCAGCCTTTCGGCCCGCTGCCGGTGCCGCCCCTGCCCTGCCGCCGGTGGTGGTGGCGGAGCTCGCACGCGCAGCTGGAGTGGAGGACTGGAGGCTGCGCCAGGTCGCCGAAGAGCCCGCGCGCCGCGAGCTCGCGGTGCTCGGCGAAGCCGCCGCAGTTCGCCTGCTGTTTATGCGGAGGATATTGTGGCCCATCATCAAAATCCATTTGGGGTGACGACTCTGAAGAGAGCGTTTGATGATGGGCCCCAATCTTCTCCACATAGTAAATAATAAGGGGATGCGTCTCTCAGGCATGGGCTGGTGGTCCTCCGTTTGGTACCCCATGGCCGCCGCCGCCGCCGCCACAGGCGTCGTCGTCAGAGACCGCTTCGGCAAGTTGTGCATTATGAAGGGCATGTCCATGCTCCCCACCATCCAAGCCCACGGAGACGTCGGCCTGCTGAACCGCCGCTGCATCGCCGGCGACAACTTCTCCAGCGGCGACGTCGTCGTTTTCAGGTAACCTGCCGTCCGTCGCGGATGCATTCCTTCGATTGATGGGTCGGCCCGCTGACGCATGCCATCTCGTTTGCAGGACGCCGTATGACCATGGAAGAAGCACGGCCAAGAGGGTGATTGCGCTGCCGGGGGATTGGATCAAGATCCCGGAGAAGCGGGAGATCCGGCAGGTCCCCTATGGGCTATAGCCACTGCTGGGTGGAAGGGGACAATGCCTGCCACAGCTTGGACTCGAGACACTAGTAAGTCCTTTTTTATTTATTTATTTGAAAATTATTATAGTAGTATTGCCTACCAGGGCGACACAATGCTGAACAAGCTGGCAACAGAGTACTACTACAGCATTACACTGCTAAACAAAACACAAGCATTTGTTGTCGTTTTCGGTTGAGTTCACACCTCAGTGCATTGATTGATATATATAGCATGAGCCGCAAATTTATTGTGGTAGAATAAGGCAATAAAAAAATCTTTCCCTGAAATAAGAGGGGATACAGAGCAATGCAGTCTGGTACAATGATATTTGCTACAAGATACTTGCCATTTACAAACTTGAACAAACTCAGTCTTATCCTTGTAACGTGTTGTTGATTGTGACTGCATCATGGTCTTGTATTAGAATCTTTTTATGTCACATTCCTTTGCTTACATGAAGCATTCTTTATCATCATTAGAGGTGAATGCACCTGGACTTGTGCAGAAATGCATGCTAAAGCAGATATCATGGTTTACAATCATTTTTTGTTATCCCATTTTAGTGCTTCATTGATATAGTGTTTGCACGAATATCAGGAATTAGTACACTAGAGTCACTCGGCAATTTGAAAGTATCCAAAAATCTGAAATACCCATATTGTGATGTCCGTTCAGTTTCTTTGTATTGGAATTTTTTCCCATACAGTTTAATCAGTTGCATTTAATTTATTAGAAACAAAATGCGATACTAATCATATTTGTGGATAAGTTCCTGTTTCTGCAGTACACAAGAATTGGTTTGTAGCCATCTTTAGTTTTGGTAAAATTTCAATCTTTATAAGCTGCAGGTTCCTCTGGGTCTGATGGAAGGGAGAATCACACATATAATCTGGCCACCTAATAGAATACGTCAAGTTGACAGAATGGTGCCACAAGGCAAGGTTCTACCTCGACATTTTTATTATAAGCCTCGACACTGACATGTTTTCCGATCTGCTACTTCAGGCTTCTCATCTAAGCCTTTATTTCCTCATGGTAGTGTAGGATGACATAAGAGGCTACATAATCTTCAAGAGGCAGTGTTACCATCACATTGAGGATTTCTTGATTTCATCTCTTGTAGCAACAAAATAAACATCCCTGACAGATTTGCTTGTAGGGACTGGTTGGTGAGGACCTTACCAGTTGCAGGTATTCAACTCTATTCAAAATGTATAAAGCCCTGTTCAGATCCTTTATGAGAGTATTCAAGTCTTGCATTGCCTCCAAAATCCAATCTTAGAGTTTCGTGCTGAATCGTATGCTGTTGTGAGTTGTGCGACTACTATTTGGTGCAAACTTGCATCAACACCTTTTACTCTGGTCTGAACTAAGCCATGTAATGACCCAGAAGCCAAGAAATGATCATCACAGATGTCTAGAGACTAAAGTTGTTCTTTTTCCAACATTTTTTTTTTGTTTTTTCCACAAGGGTCACAAACGAGATGATAGAAATTAGATGAGGGGAATGGAAATACAATTGGCAGTTGTAAGATATCTCCCGACGAGTTTATTGTACACCAAAATGTCCAGATTCCAGTGCCCTGTTTGATTGGCCAAATTAATCCACTGGCACTGGCTCCATGGCTTCAGCCTCCTTTCTCAACTCATCGAACAGCGCAGACGACAAGTATCGCTCCCCAAGGCTTGGAAGAACAGTCTGTAGCAATGGTTCACTGGTCAGTACTCTGAAATTTTTTCATGTCAACATTGTAAAGCAATGTAAAAAGATTTGATACGTGACACGTACCACAATGAGTTTTCCTTTGTTTTCCGGCTTCTTTGCTAGTTCAAGAGCAGCAACAGTGTTAGCTCCCGATGATATCCCAACCTGCAAATATTTAACTAGTTCAGCATCTATTTAAAACAATTTGCATCCATCTTTATTCAAAATTGGTGAAGTTCTAGATTTTGAATGCTTTATTAGGTCTTAATGGCATTCTTCTTTTTTAAGATAACATTACTTATTATTTGTCTCACTTACCAGAAGACCCTCCTTGACTGCCAATTCTCGAGCCATCTTAACAGCATCCTCACTTTTCACCTGTCATATCCCCAACTCAATTAGCATTACATAGTATTCTTGATTTAAGAAGAGCATTGACTACAAACATTTTTAGCATTACCTCAAGAACCTTTTCCATTACATCCATATCCAAAATATCTGGCTTAAACCCTACTCCATTTCCAGTGATGAGGTGAGGTCCTGCAATTAGGAGGTTCCATAAACAATATTAAAAGATATTAAAACCTTGCACAATGGAAAAAGGTGTTTCTTTCAGAATGCGAAAGCTCACCTGGCTTTCCACCATTCAGAACATTTGCTTCAGCAGGTTCAACTCCATAGATCTGCAAGTTTCCATGCATAGCAATGGGATTTACAACATGACTGAATACAAGTTACAGAAACAACATGTTATGAAGCTTCTATTGTCTTGTCTTTGATACCTTTGCATTTGGGTTCTTCTCCTTTAGGTACTTGCCAACACCCGTGACAGTACCGCCACTCCCAATCCCCATGACGAAAATATCAACCTGTCCAAGTGTGTCCTCCCATATTTCTGGGCCAGTTGTCTCATAGTGTACCTGCCAGAGATTTAGTCAGTAACTCATAAGAAACAACATCAACTGGATACTAAATACTACCCCGACAAAGTGAGACTCTTGGCTAGATCAGGCAAAATTGTTAAAGAAGGAAGGGGGAGTACCTTGACATTAGCAGGATTCTGAAATTGTTGAAGCATGTATGCACTAGGATGTTTCTCATAAAGCTCTGCTGCTTTTCTCACTGTCCCACCCATCCCTTTCGTTGGGTCGGTAAGGACCAGGTTTGCACCGAAGGCCCTCATCGTCACCCTCCTCTCAAGACTGGTGTATGACGGCATCGTAAGAATGAGTTCATACCCTTTTAGGGCAGCCATGAACGCCAAGCCAATCCCCATGTTCCCAGATGTGGGCTCGATCAGTGTAGTCTGTTCAACAAGTGATTTGTTAGTCATAATGTCATTTCAGTGTGTAGTCGATGCCTTTTGCTAGAGGAAAAATACAATGAAAAATTCGCAGTAGGGCGTTTGTTTAGTCAAAGTTATTATTTTCTCTATTGGCTAGGTAGATATTGATTTTACAGATAATTTCACATGAACAGGTGACAACTGACCTTTCCTGGAGTGATCAATCCCCTCTTTTCAGCATCTTCCAACATTGAAATTGCTGGTCTGGATCACAGCACACACGAAAAAAGAGTATCAACATCAGTCTTTGAATCATAGTTGTACAAGTCAATGTCACTCTGATGAATTATTTGGCTCTTGAAATAGGCATCACACAGTTAGCCATGATGGTAAAGTTTCTCACGAACTACGGCGCCAGCTAAAGGGGAGGATGCAGCAACTGAGTTTGTAGAAAACAAATATAAAACGAATTGCCAGATGAAGATCAACTTTTGGGAAACTATTATCAACTGGTATATGGCTGCTAACGTATTAGCACTTCAGTGATTTTTTTGACTTTATCCATCCACCTAATTAATTACTCTATGCCATCACAATCAATCTGTTGATTATTACTCAACTGAATGTATCAGAATCAGTGACAACCCTTAAATTCTCTCCAAGTTACATATGCGGTCATATAGATCCCTTCTCAGGTGATTTCCATATGTACTTTAACGTTAACATTAATTAATAATTAACATCCTAGTTCCCTGTCTGCGTTTGGGGCAATAGTTCATCCAATTTTGAAAGTGATAGGGTGGATTCCCTTTCAAATGAAAAGAAAAGAAACTAGACTAATCTGATGTGCAATCTTGACAATCTGAGCTCCCATGGTTCATTTTCCCTTGACTTTTATGGGCAGGCTAGATATTCATCCCCAATTGCTATCATCTGCCGAAAGAGATAAGATGTCGTTTTCCTAATTCTTGCATCAAGCTAGCACTCTTGGATGTTACCGTCAGTAGTATTATTATTACTCCATACACCAAACATTGCCCCCATCAAAACCCAATGGCCCCACATTAAAAATCACTATCCTTCAGTATTGCATATTTCCATTCCATATATTCATTCCTTATATACTCCACCACAAGTTGGGTTCTCTCTTTATCCTTTCATCCATGCCCATCATCAGCAATTTATGGAGAATATAAAACTCTACAGCAATTATTACATAAATAAATGTGCGCGGTGTTAGTCTTAGTCTTGAAAAGTAGTCTATGCATGTTTGTGATGGAACGAAGGTGCATCGATCAGTCTTTATCTCTACCTTTTGAGTTAGATAAGGCCTTTAGTTAGTTTACTGTTGAAATACTAAAACATAGTGTTGGAATGGTGAGTAAATGCGTAGTGGTGAAACTGGACTTGGAGAATCCAAGTTATCCGATTGAACATTTGAGAAAACAACTTCCGTATTCAACTTATCTTGATTCAACCGGAAATCGATCGAAACAAAAAAAATAGCCGAATTTTTCGGTTTTGAAATATGGATACGTTGGAGATTTGGACGTTTTTTTGAGGACTTGGAGATCTGGACGTTGAGAGACAACACTTGTACAAAATTGGATTGGACTTGTGCGGCCGGGAACCCTGATAAAAGATTAACGGGTACACGTCATCCCACGCGTCACGACTCACTTCATGTCCAATTGTCCATGGTTGATGGGACAGAGAGAAGATTTGCAGGCCCCGCTTGGGTTTAATTATTGGCCGGAAGGGACAATCAAATAACATTTTTTGATGTATTTTTTTAACAGAACCCTTTAATATTTTGTAGGAATATATATAGTATTTTTGCAAGGATTGAATTAACCAACCAACCAACCGCGGAAAGATAAGGTCTCGGCGGGCGCCACCAGTGCAAAGTATAATGAAGGAACCGTACGTATGCTGAGATAGAGACAGAGGAGAAGGCAGGGGAATGAGAGACAACAAGTAGACTGTAAGCTAATAAGAAGGTTGCGTTTGGTCCAACTACTGTATGAGCTGTCTTAACAGATTATTACGTAGAACAAGCAGCTAGCCTTGCTCCCAGTCTCAGTACGTCTCAGTGGACATGGGACAACACATAGCAGGCGGGGCCCCATAAATTTAGATTTGGATTACAGTAGTTAATTAAGGTGCTACCTATCTTTGACGCTGAAGGATGGCTGGAGGAACTCGAGCTTGGCGGCGATCCGGGCGCCGCATCCCTCCGTCACCTTGTTCAGGTACACCATCGGCGTCCGACCAATCAGCTGCGTGCATACAGAATCGCAGATATATAAATGAACCATCGAACAAAACCAATGAAACGTACGTACGTACGTACGTACGTCAGGGAACAACATATGTACGTACGTACGTACGTATGTATGTATGTATACAAGGTATGAGATGTAGGACGCACGCACCTGGGAGGCGGAGTCCCTGATGTTGAGCTCGGGCTGGACGGCGGCGGCCGTGTGCTGCTGCTGCTGCTGCTGGGAGAAGAGCGAGGAGGCGGCCTGCAGCGAGGCGGGCGCGGCCACCGCCGCTGCTCCTCCCTGGTGGATGAGGCTGGACAGCGGGGAGCTCCGCCGGCGCATCAGCCTGGCCAGCATCCTCTCCATTATGGGGTCCGCCGCCTCGGTATGATAATTTGATGACGGATCGAGCTCGCTTAGCTAGCAAGTGAGGGAGAGGAGAGGAGAGCTCAGCTCAGGTCGCTGATAGATGATTGGGTGCCCGGCCACTGGTGGGTTTGGGTGGTGGTGGAGGAGAGGCCAGTCACCAGTGTGTTGTGTACTTATGTAGCAGGCATGCACTCGCAGCGTTGGGATGGGCTGCTAAAATACGCGGGCGAGGCGAAGCCAAGAGGGGTCTCGCTCTGTCGTTTGTGATTGGTTTGGTTGGTGAGAGATAGACGATCCAGCACGCACGTCGGTACGGTTTGCATGGGCAATTTGGCGTACAGTCCTACTACTTGCTATTTACTCCATGTCTCCATATGCGTGCGCAACTGGCAAGTGGCAACAGTCCTAATAAGCAAGGAAAACATTGGTTTTTCTTTGCTTGTTCTCTTTTTTGTTTGGTGGCCGCGCGCGCCGGCCGTCCTGTACGTCCTCGGTCCTCGTTTCGTTCACGTTCGTGACCACACCCAAATACAACTTGCACACCTCGCTTGCCTCGTTGGGCGGGTCTACCCTCTGTTATGGATCTCCGCCACCACGTGCTGCGACGGATCCGAGCAAAGGTACGTCGTCCAAGGCACATGCAGGAAAAGGCACGCAGGCATATTCCACCGCCTCGCTAAGCTGTGTGTGCCACTAGCTGGGGTCGTACATCTTATCCATCTATCAAATCAACCACCATCGACATTGACCGTCCACCGGTCGACATATATACATACGATACCATTCAAGGTAGCAATCTTTTTTCTTCCTTTTCCCCTTTCTTCTTCTTATTACGACATAATCGACCAACGTATATGATATCTGTTAAAGAAAGCAAAGGCTAGTATAACAAATGGACACCATTGACACAAAATGACATCTACAAATTAAGGGTACATCAAAAACCAATTTGGTCTTATTCTCAAAAATAAAAAACAGATTCGGTCTTCTTCTTCCTGTCGGCCTGTAAATGAACACCCTCGACAAACACAAGGATTTTAAAACAGCAAAAAGCGACTCGCTGCTTATAACTAGATCTAGTATGCACTGAAATTAAATCCGTCGCCATCGGTTGGAGGAACCCTCTAAAAAACGCAGATTTACAACGCTTCACCATTATAACGGAATATGGAAGATGCCAAACCTTGCTATATAATAACAGACCAAAAGCAGAGGTTCAAATCACCGCACATTGAAATTTAACCAACTAATTCCCCCTTATTACAGGACATTCAAAGGTAGAGATATACATACTCTCACAGGCCATTCGTCGACAGACGACACTAGACTGAATCTGGTCGAGGTACAGACGATATACCAAAACGATATTAATCCAATGCACCATCGTCACCACCACCTAATCGATGACTCCAGAAACCAAACCTAGATGCACAAGAATCAGTAAAACCTAAATCTACAATTGAAGTGGATCCCTCGCTCCTGTGGGCACAAACGGGTCTCCGGTTCGAGAGAGAGGAGGGGCGGGATGGAGGGCGGCAACGATGACATCTATTTAGTCTTGGGGGTGTCATTTGTTTGCATGAGTCCAAGTGGTTTATGGAAGTATGCTTTAGTTTTTTTAGGGAAGAAGTAAGCTTTAGTTATTTCTAATAAGCCACGATGCAAGGTTATAAGAATGCAGTTTTTTAGCCTATAGGTGCTCAGCACCTACTATCTCAGCCATCCATCTTTGCCTAGAGATTCACAACTTTATCCTTTCGTACACTTCTACATTATGTATTTACATACTATACATACACCCTAATCCTTATACCATAAAACTGTTAGAGTACGTCATGAGTCTATTGGGCTTAGGCTGGTGTTATAGCCCATTAGGGTTTATTAAAGATAAGGGTCGCTTGCTTTAGGGTAAGTAAACCTCTCTATATAAGGAGAGAAGATATATCAATCTAATCAAGCAAGAGATTAGAAGGAAATCCCTTCTCTCTTGTCGGCCGTGGGCAGAGCCCCGCGGCCGGCGTTCCTAGCCCCCAAAACCCTAGCCGTCGCTCTCACAGCCGCCGCCACTGAGTGAACAGTAACCGTCGTACTGTAGCACCTCTGTACTGTAGCGCAGCAGCCCACAATCTCCCTCCCCCTCCATCTCAACCACGCAGCCCCAACTACATCCGTAACATTTGGTATCTAGCTTCCTGGTTCCGATGACGACCGCTCCTCCAAGCTCCTTCATCCCGATTCCCTCTGCGCGGCTGCTACGTCCAGCCAGGGTTGTCGACCAGATGGACTGCAACGTGGACGTCATCAGCCGCAACACGGCCGCCATACAGCAATCCTTGGCGAGCCTCCTTCTGACGCCCCAACCACTTGCGCCCTCTCTGTCAGCGATTCTGTCGTTCACCGTCCTCAGCCCCATGATGCTAGAGCAGCACTGCGATGGTGGCTCCTATGGGGGCATGGATGGCATCCAGGCATCGGCGGCGCGCTGCCTCCTCGCGCTCCGGCAGGGACAGCGCCCCATCTTCAAGCAGCGGCGGCATGTCACCCCTGCAGATCGACTATCTGCAGCAGCCACCTTGCTGCAGATCGAGAAGAGGAAGGAGAATGAGAGAGTGTCCATCGGGTGTCGGCGGCGATGTGGCTGCAGGCTGCTACGCGCAGCCTCCTTGCATGTCGGCGGATGCGGGAGATTTGTGATGTGCAGCTTATTCAGCCCTCCACCCCTCCACAGCTTCAAGTTGCGCTCCACTGTGTGGATGACTTCAATCTCATCCGTTGCGTTGGAGATCTTCATCATGATGTTTTCCCAGCGGGCAGCAAACTCAAAGTCTGCGACGTCGGTGTTTGGAAGCCCGCCGCTCTTCTTTGTGCGGTGTAGACCAGCAGCTATCTGGCAGAGAGACGGCATGGTGTCACGAGCAGGGGCGCAGTGCCTAGCGCCACCACATTCCGCCGCCGGCCGCCACGAGGGCAGCTCTGCTGGTCAGTGTTGCCATCGCTTCCAAGTGGCCAGACACATGCTCCTCTTTCATTCAGATGGTTCCCATGGGATCCAGGTGGCCGTACACGTGCAAGTCCGGCGTGTAGATAGTCTTCGCCTTATGTTCAGGAGTCACAAATAAAGAGTCATCATCCGTTTCGGTTTGAGAATAAGAAAATGAGCCGATATGTAAAAGACTTGTTTTTAGGTGTTAGGTTTGTGTCGGGTCAAGTCATCGTTATAAGTTGGATAGGCTGCAGCTCGAGGACGAGCTGCTTCTCCAGGTGGGGTGTAGTGTTAGAGTACGTCATGAGTCTATTGCGCTTGGGCTGGTGTTATAGCCCATTAGGGTTTATTAGAGATAAGGGTCGTTTGCTTTAGGGTCAAGTAAACCTCTCTATATAAGGAGAGGAGATATATCAATCTAATCAAGCAAGAGATTACAAGGAAATCCCTTCTCTCTTGCCGGCCGTGGGCAGAGCCCCGTGGCCGGCGTTCCTAGCCCCCAAAACCGTAGCCGTCGTTCTCACAGCCGCCGCCACCGAGTGAACAGTAACCACCATACTGTAGCACAGTGGTACTGTAGCGCAGCAGCCAACAATCTCCCTCCCCCTCCATCTCAACCACGCAGCCCCAACTACATCCGTAACAAAAACACTAAACACTAAATCTAAACCTAAACTCTAAAACCCTAAACACTAACCCTAAACTCTAAACCCTACACTTTAAACCCTAAATACAAGAAACATATGGTTGAAAAATAAAGATTTTTAAAAGAAAGTACGATGGCGAGAGAATCTTATCACTAATCTCGAGGCATATATGGATGGTGGAGATAGTATGTGCCTAGCACATGTATGCTATGATACATTTTCGAGGTTATAAGCCACAATGCAAGGTTGGTTTGCTGACCCCACAAGGAATTAAAAAGAAACGGATCTCAAAGCCCAATAGCTTCTTGCTGCAACAATCTGTTCTGCTTTATGTACCGCTTCACCAGTTGTTGCGCCCTCCCTCTAAGGCATGACCTTGTGCTTGTAATCACTATCGGAATCGCGTTTTTTGCCGATGGCCGGCCGCCATCGGCAAAGCCTGTTCTGCCATCGGCAAAGGGTTTGCCGATGGCAACCGTACACGGCCATCGGCAAAGCCCCGTCGGCAAAAAATTCATCGGCAAAGCCGGGTCTGTCGATGGCCATCTACTTTGCCATCGGCAAACCTTTGCCGATGGCCACGTGGGCCATCGGCAAAGCCGCCACGTCAGCCGACGCGCCGTCAGGCTGACGGCGGCTTTGCCGATGGCTGACGTGGAGGCGGCCATCGGCAAAGTCTTTTTTATTTTTTTTGAAATTTTTTTGCCGATGGCCTCAGTTTGTCGGCAAAATGTTTGCCGATGGCCAAAGGCCATTGGCAAAAAAATTTCGAAAAAAAAATAAAAAAGGCTTTGCCGATGGCCAAGGCCATCGGCAAAGCTATGGTCACTTTGCCGATGGCCAAGGCCATCGGCAAAGATATGGTCACTACCTGGAAAATTTTTTTTATTTTTTTTTCTGTTTTCTTTGCATTTACATTACATTTGAACACATGCATCACATATATGTCATATAACCCACATATATAGCATATAATCCGCATATATAGCAACAAAATACGGTTTGAAGCATCACACATGCATCACATATGCGATTCAGAAGCAAAAGAGTCATACATGTCTCACAACCTACAAGGCTAAACCTAGCTAGAGGCGCCGTCCCCGGGGTCCAGAGCCCCCAGCACCATCGTCCCACAGAGACCAGCTCGGCTGCGGGGCCGCACCGTACTGCCAGTGGCCGATGTGCTGCGGAGGGAGCACGGCAGGGACGGAGTGCCCCGGCTGCGGAGGGAAGGCGGCAGGCCCGGAGTGTGCGTGCTGCGGCCACGAGTACCCCTGCGGCGGTGGAGGAGGCCAGACGTACGGCTGTGTGGGGAAGCTCCGGTACGGTGTCCAGCCGTGCGGTGGAGAAGCTCCGGCTGGTGGGCTAGCACCTGGAGTCTGGTTCGAACCCGCCGACGGTGCCTGCACAAAGAACAAGTGATGTAATTAGTACAACTCCCCTGCAAAATTTCGGCAGCACCTCCCCTGCACGGGGAGGTTCCAAAACCTGCAAAAAAACATGGCACGAAGGCCAAACATGGGCACGAAGGCCAACAACCACCAAACATGGGCACGAAGGCCAACAAGCACCAAACATGGGCACGAAGGCCAACTGACGCGACAAGCTAAAGCGACAGGCAATGTACTCACCCGACCATGTCCAGGAAGAGGCAGTGCACCAGGCAGTGGAACTACCGGTGGTGGAGCGTAGATCGAGGCAGGAGGCGCCTCCATTCCCGGAATCTGGGCCGCGAAGTGTCTTGTCACCGTGGCCAACTGACGCTGGTAGTGCGCCGTCAGTGCCACCACCTGCTCCTGATGGGCCCGATCCCGCGCCGCCATCCTCGCCTCAATGGCCGCCTCCCGCTCCTGCTCCCTGGCCCTCATCTCCTCGATCGTGGCCTGCAATATTACACCAGCACGATTGATGTTATTTGAACTCAAGCTACATCATGAAGGCAGGCTACATTATGAAACTCCACTTACCTGAAGACTGGTGATCATCTGCGCGCTGCTCGGCTGCCGAGGCGCTATAGGGATCTGCGATCCGCCCCCACTCTCCCGGTCTCTCCTGCGGATCTCGGTCAGCGTCTCAACAGTGGACGGGTCGATGGCGCTGTTGGCCAAGTAGTACCGGCCGTGCTGCTTCCCTCCTCCAATCCTCATCAGGAGGTCAGTGTCCAGGGGCGCGGTGGCGGGGTCGTAGGTGTCGCCATGTTCCGCTCGAGCTGCGGCGGTGTACTTGGTGAGCTTGTCGTAGACCGTCGGGCTGGTGTACTTCTCTGGCCCGTGCGACGAGCTGTACACGGTGGTGGGCGCTTTCGCTTTGCCGATGTGAGCAAGCGCGAACCCCGTGAACTCGTTGATTAGCTCACCACCATGCGACGTCGACTGCGAGGAAAACACAAACATGGTTACAAGTAGTGACAATTGAGCACTATAACAAATGCATCAACAGAAGGATACATACCCATCTGTCTGTGAACTCTGGAAGGTTCTGGCACCCTTGGTGGTGTGAGACCCCTGACCGGTCGAGCTCCGCCTTGCGTTTCGCCCGACGTCGGCTGCGCTCCACGTACGCCGCAGGCGTACGCCACCCTCTGACAATTGCCCGCCAGCAGTCCTCGTACTTGCTGCACCAGCCCGGAGGCATCTGCATGACATTCAAGTTTTTGATATTACACATAATGAATGGAATGTGTAATGTAAGAAGTCATAACGGATGTGTCCTGCCTAATTACCTGCAAGTACTGCTCCTCGGTGAGGTCGGTCTCCTCCTGACAAGACAACTCCCGGGCTTGTTCCTTACTTATCTTCTCGTTCTTGATGTTGGCGTAGTAGCTGATGACGGCCTGGGTACGCGCCTCGTAGAACATGTCCCCGAGCCGGTCAGCGCACACCAAGTCCTGCTGCTGCGATGCCCGCACGGGGTCCACCCCCTCCTCCAACTTGAAGTAC
Organism: Themeda triandra; assembly: GCA_018135685.1. NCBI lineage: Eukaryota > Viridiplantae > Streptophyta > Magnoliopsida > Poales > Poaceae > Themeda > Themeda triandra. The sequence goes on from JAENPR010001401.1 coordinate 29,883, forward strand.
AACTGCACACAGGCATCAAACATCATATCATTGTTTGAAAGAAGTCCAACGAATAATGTTATATTGAGATATGTGATGCGATGCAAAAACTCACCCAGAACTCATCCTTTATCTTCTGAGCAAGGACTACGCCCTGGTCGTCCTTGATAAGGTAGAAGTCCTCCCATTTCTCCGGCACGATGGTCTCACCCTTGGGGGTGACGACCAAGCCAGGGAAGTGCTTCTTAATCAGCAGGCTCTGGATGCTAGTTGGACAGCGTGAACCCTCCTTTCTTGTCACCTTTTTCCAGCCCCTGCACGAGTCATTAACAGCAATTGTTAGTACGCATTTTCAATTTGAAAATGTCATATGAAAAAGTATAGAAATCAACAATGGTTACTTACTTGGCCGCGGGCCGAATCACCGGGCGCTCGTCAGCGACTGGAGGGTTCGTAGGGAGCCTGGTCGGGCCGCGCTGGAAGGGCCGACGAGACTGGTGGCTACGAACTGGTGGTGTTAAGTATTTGACCTTGATTATTGCTGCCTATTTTGACATTGTGCTTGTTAACCTTGATCTAGAGCCAAGAATGTGGGTGAGTTCTGCTAATTAAATGAGTAAAGTCTTAGGCCCTGTGCTACTATACTAGAAGAAGTCAGTAAAGTTTGTTGGGTACAATATATTTTCTTGTTTGTAAAAGAGTTCTCCAAAATAATTTTTTTAAGAATCCCATAAGGGGTTTGAAAACATCAAACTTTGTAATTTCTTAAAGATAGTATTTCTGAAACAATGATATTATTGGTGTTTCAGAATCTTTCATTCTAAACCTCTTTTTCTTGCTCTATACGTACCCATTCTGTTTTTTTACGTTAGGTGTGGCGAGCTATACAAGTTTCAATGTTGCCGGCAAGCCATGTGCACCAAACGTCCAGCTAAACTGTAGTATGGCTGGCCACAAAATGGATCTTGTTATATCCAAAATACAATATGATCGATGCACCCTATTTGCGTATTGGAGACAAAATGTTAAAGACCCCCCTCCTCATAACAATCTGAACTCAAAAGTCTGATCAAGACAAATAAATATGGCCAACAATGGCAAGGGGGTAAGAGGAAGAAGGCTGACACCCTCATTGCTCTAGTGGCATGGGAGCTTTGGAAGAAGTGGAATGCAAGATGCTTCTAAAATGCCGCATCCACTGTGGTGCAAGTACTCTCCATCATCAAGTCAGTCGTATTCTTCATCATTAAGCCAATCATAGACCGAATATAGGGCTTGCAAACTTGGTTGCCTAGTGCATGAGTCGGATTGTTGTGGCAGACTGAGTCGTTTAGGAGCAGCCGGATTGGGGAGGATGAGCTAAAATGTAATATTCCGACCTCCCGAGCAAGTGCTTCTGCGTTTTGTAAGCAAAATTCTAATCGTAATATAAAAATGCACAAATCTTTTACGCATTCGAGAAAAAAAAGTATAACAAACAAGTCCTAAACAAACATTGCAATTTACAAAAATTGGCAAACAAGTAAGGTTCAGACGAGTCATCTCAATTCATTTCGCCCACAACAACACACTCCCGTTTCCCTAGGTTTTTACCACAAGGATTATTTGTTTCATTTACAAAGAATTGTCATGGCCATGTAACTGTGGGGGCATGTACAGCCCAACAAGGAACTAGCTTTATTTATTTTTTTGAGGCTATTGCGTTTCTACCCTTATTTTGAAGGTCGGTTTTGATTTTACTCTCATTTTTAGTCATGTTGTATTTTTACACTCATTTTGTAAAAGCAAACGCTCAGTCTACCACTCATTTAACACTGTTAGGTGTTTTGGTTAAAAAAAATTAGAAAAAAGAGAAAAGGATATGGTAAAAAAGACAGGGACAAAAATGCCCCTGCCTCATCTTCTCCTCTCGCGTGTGTTGTCCCGACCTCCTCTTCTCCTCGTATCGCAAGTTCGCAACTCCAAAAGTAGCGGCTACGGGTTTAGCTAGGCGGCGGCGTAGCTCCCTGGCGTGGCGCTCGTGTGGGGGGCCATGACGCGCGAGCGGCTCATGCGGGGGACCAGGCTGCGAGGGTCGGGAGCGAGCAGGGTGGCCGGGACGCGCGAGGCCAGCACGCGCGAGCGAGCAGGGTGGCCGGGACGCGCGAGGCCAGCACGCGCGAGCGAGCAGGGTGGCCGGGACTCGCGAGGCCAGAACGCGCTCGTGCGGGGGTGCTGGTTGAGTCGAGGCGCCGCGTGATTGCTTGCAGCTGCTCGGGCTCTGCTAGGCAGGCAGCTGCGTGCCAAGGCACGAAAGACGAAACAGCGGCGGCGGTGAAGCTGGCAAGCAGAAAGCTCATCCACGTTCTGTAGCAGTACTCCCAATTTTCGAATTTTTCAAATTACTTTCAAATTCGTGTGAAAACTTGAAAAACTCCTAACATGAAAGTTGCTCAAAAATTTTAAGATCTACAACTTTGCTTTTTGGCTGACGCCCAAATTCTTTCTAATTTTGAAATTAGGTTTTCAGCTTGAAAAAAATGGTAATTTAATTGGTAGTTAATTAGGGATCAAAATCAATCAATACAATATTAGATAATTACTTCAATATCAAATTCAAATTTGAATGCCAGCACATTACATCACACATGTTGCCAAAGTTAGACTTGATTTTAGTGAATGCAAGTGATTGTTATTTTTATAAAACAGGGGTTAAATCATAATAAACTCAGAAAAGTAAGGATATTTTCACAGGGACGAGTTGTCTTTGGCAAGCCCATTTAACACCGAGTAGGAGTAGAGAGTTCATTTTTACAAAGCAAGGATAAAAATGTAAAATGGCAAAAAGTGAGGGCATTACAAAGCAAGGATAAAAAATATAACATGGCAAAAATGAGGGTAAAATCAAAACAAGTGTAGAAACGCAATAGCCCTTATTTTTTCCTGCTACCTCCACCTAGAAGAGGAATAAACTTAGCAAAAACTGGTGCAATGGTTGGATATCCTGCTCCAATCCTAAGCGTGGGACCTATTAGATATACGTAAATAAATAAAATAGTAACAGTAGGCACTGCACTGACTTCTATTAGTGGCCAGACAGCTTTGAGAGAAATTGTAGCAAATGCTTTTTTTTTTTTTATTTTCTTATAGCATTCCCAACAGATTGCTTATTATTTCCAAAATCCTGAAAGTATGTATAGGTGATCTCCAAATCGGGACTTTCAAGCAGGCATACAACTTTAATAATTGATTTATACCATCTGTTATTGTTCAGGATTTTTTTTCATAATACCTCCTCTATCCCAAATTATAGAATCAGGTGGATTGACTTTGCACAAATGAAGATATGTTATATTTCAAGATGGTGGGAGTACACTACTATATCTTAGTTAAAAAAATGATAAGCACTAATCTATAAATACACTAAATACATACTACAAAATCATGTATCTAGAAATGCTAATTTTAAATGATTTATTATAAATTAAAATTAATGAAAGCATCAGTAGCAATCATGATTCAGAGCCATATGTATATATACATGACACGACGTAAAGAAACAAACAAATTTATGCATGTTTCAGTAGAGTAGGGCAAACAAATAACGTCTCCGGCAAATCGAAGTCATGGGCGTGAAGCCAAAAAGGTATCCCCTTCTTCAGACAATGGTTCTTGATATATATACCACATTATCTTATATTAAAAAAATTGTGCTCCGATCCATCCTCGTCTATACGGCCGGAGTTGGTTGGTTTATTTGTTTGTGTTTGTTTGATTTGATTTGAAGTGGATTTATGACTTTGATGAAGTGGATTTATTACTTTATTATGGCCTGCATACGCATGATGGCTGATAAGGAGAATGGAATCTCATCATACTGAAGATTCCATGACAAAAGATCTCATCAGATTTTGGTGTTACTATACTAGGGCCTTGTTTAGATCCAAATTCCAAGTTTTTTCACTCTCTCCATCACATCAATTTTTAGGCGTTTGCATAGAGCATTAAACGTAGATAAAAAAAACAACTAATTGCACAGTTTAGTTGAAAATTACGAGATGAATCTTTTGAGCCTAGTTGGTCCACGATTGGACAATATTTATCAAATAACACGAAAATAGTACTATTTATCGGATTGAAATTTTTGTAATCTAAACCAGGCCTATGCTGATACGTACGACGATTACAGTCCGGCCGGTGATATGGCGAGTTTGTCAGCAGGGCTAAGACTATCACTGTCACTTACTGACCGTTTCATCATTGCCTCACCTGGATGAAATTATGTTTCCTTTTCCAATCAGGAATTTTTCCATTTGGGCCTCACTGCACTGTTGCTGCCGAATTTGGAATTCCTCAAGAGTCCCAGCGCCTTTTGCTAACGCACACACTGACGTACCTACGATCTGCGTGGTGTATCCGAACGAGAATCGTGGCATTATGCATCCTCGATTATAGGACTGTACGTGATGAGCAAAGTACAATATGAGATGCGACAAAATACCGAAAATAGCAGTATTTGCTTACCTATGCACTGACGCCCGCCGGCAGCTCTTTGTTATTCTTCTCAGCGCCTTTCGCGTATCCACGTTGGCCGGCCGCCGCGTTTGCAGCCGGCGGCGGCATTTGCCTTGTGTTCACGACCAACAGCTGACATCCTGCCATTTGCATTGCTGCCTGGGTGACCTTTACAACTATGTTCTATTACAAAACGGCAGGTTTAGAATGCATCTATCATCTTTTTACAACAAAATGCATCTATCATTTTTTTTGACAATAAAATGCATCTATCGTTCACATTCGTATCAGCATAAGATACTACTATTCTGTGAACGGATTTGCGTTCACATTCGCATGGTCCCACAATATTACAATACTTGGGGCCAGCTAGCATCTATCATTGTTATTGACTTAATAATAATGACAATTTTTCTTGTCCTACCATAAATTAGTTATGAATCTCGATGCAACCTCCTCAGAGCACAAGATAAACACGAAATAGCATCCACAGCAACAGTCGAAAGAAGCCCATCCCCGCAGGAACGGGCGACGATGAATGAAATGAAGCAACACAATTCAATCACCAGAATGCCACTGGGGTACAAAACAAACGCTCAACGCTGGCTCAAAATGAATTTGTTGGCCACGTCAACTGGTTCAAATTCGGCATCAATACAACAACCGCTGCATATATTCACCTATATTATACAGTTAATGTTGAATTAGTCATCCATATTCACCTATTATACAGTTAATGTTGAATTAGTCATCCATATTCTTCCAAGGAATAGTGTACAGGGAACGTGTACACAGAATTTCAATTGGGTTCAGGGAAGCAGCTGAGTTTGGTTGCACATAATTGGGAAGGCTCGATCCACTAGCTTGCTAACTTGTATCAATCAATATCTTCGGATGTCCTTCGGGGGCTTGAAATTGATGGGATGAGTCTCTGGCGTCGCTGTTAAGTCCTCTTTCCACATCTTTATGGTCTTATCCGCCTCGCAGGTCACAAGCCTTGATCCACTGTTGTCATAGGACAGGGCATATATGCATGCCTCACTCTCCAGTGATCCTGAAAATGGGAGATACCAGTAATGAGCATGACCATTTCAAATCGTATACTTTTCAACAGACAACATAATCTAGGTAACACCTAGATGATGGTCCTCTGGAATAGTTTGGCTAGTTATTAGTTACTATGGAGTAGCCAAGAACTCGGTGTAATAACATGTAGACTGATTTAAACCACCAGTAGGATTTCTGAAACTACTGGTGTTCCGCACCTCATATGAGGAAAAAGTGAAAAACACAGTGGAGACTTAAAACAGAGTTGCTTATCTCCAATTGTCGGTGGCTGCATGATGCAAATTAGAACTTACCAGGCTGGACTATAGTCTCATCTTGTTGGAAGTTATGGCCGCTCTTCCAGTCCCAAAACCACAGGCTTCCATTATCCCCTGCACCGAAGGTTTCAAATATTGACAAGTTATTAATACATGTCATTCTGCACATCGATATGGTCTCCACAACTTAACTTAGTTTGACTACTAATTTTCAACCTAGTTATATAACCCAAAAAAGTATACTATTTTATTCAACCTTTCAAAACAAATGCACACACACATGATTCTGATATTTCCAATCAATATATTATTGTAAAAGCACTGTGAATCAAAGTTTCTTAATAAGACAACTGTATGTTCAATTACAACAAACATGACAATTTGTACAGTACATACGACATACCTCCAGTTGCCAAGACACCATCCTCATTTACAGCCATTGCATTGATAATTGTTTTCTGCTGTGACCTGAACATAAGTGGCATGTAAGCAGCATTTAGGAAGAGCCTAATGCAATGTCAAAGAGGGACTCTGAGTTTCCTTTATATGTTACAAAGAATGCAGAATGTTGGAGGCATAATATTTAAAAGCATAATTGATCAGATCAGCAAAAACAGAGAAAGGAGGGGAAAGAAACCACAAGGCAATAAAGAGATTTGCTTTCCTTGCTAGGCTAAATTGGTCTCTATTTGAATCTAAATTCAGTATCTGCTTATGTTATGGCAAGTGGCTGGGACTTCAGGGCTCGTACTGGAAGTACAATCCCAAGTTTACTCCCTGTTCATGTCAGGGAACTAGAAAAACGTGCAGATTCAAATTTCTTATTGAAAAGGCAGGAAGGGAACAGTGTGGAAGTACAAAAGGCTGATAAGAATTCATCACAATCAGCATAACAAAAGGCTGATAAGAATTCATCACAACCAGCATATTTTCAAGCACCAGCCTCTGCACATTTGTATGGGAAAGGTTGTTTGTTATTTTCCCTTCCCCAGACCCTGCACTGCGGGAGCCTATGGCACTGGGTACGCCCAACTTAATCGCAAAAATGGAGGTAAATTTGGGAAAATCGCAGAAATGCCCAAGGTTTCTTGGCTCGTGGGTCGTGGCACCCAAAACCATGTATTGACATTTAAAAGGCATTTCCTTCTGACATCATTATATGGTATGGTTTTTGATATTAATCATGTAGCAGTATCCATGAACCACAATGTGTTCAACAAGTGTGAAAGTGAATAATTATATGAAAGACTCACAGCATGTTGTGCAGAAATTCGCCTCGGGAAGGCTAAACTTCTTTATGTTGTCTGGCCGACGCCGATGCAAATGCTTTCCTGAAAAAGGGTTGCTATATAAAGGTCCATAACATTGTAGACAATATTGAAAATCAAATCATGGATAAAAAACTCACTCCTTTGGATGAAGCGCCATAGCTCGGACAGACTTTTTATGGTGTGTAAGTGTACACATAGTCCTCCCTGCAAGAAGAAACAACTCTAATTTATATATATGTAAAAACAGCAAAAGTATACAGTGTTCCATTTGTGAGATGAATTACAAGCTACAAGATCCCAGAATTTAATAGTTGTATCATGTGAACCAGTGACAACTTGAGGATCCCGAGACAATAGGAAGCAAGAAATAAGTTTTTTATGAACTGTAAGGCAGATAAGAGTGTTTACCGAAGCACAAATATATTTTAAAATAGCGTAGCTTAATGGTAAAACAGCTGATGGCATAGGAGTTCTGTCAATGTTGCTCATTTACCTTTTATCATTGACCTTTAAACTTTACTAAAACAACCATTGGTAGTATTTTCAAGGAAGCAAAGTATCCATGGAACCGAGAGAGACTGCTTCAAACAGTCCATTGGCTAATTACGAGTGACTCCAAATAAAACCACATCAAGAAATAAACTGTATTGTTTTGCAGAACTCAATATTGTGGTGAATTGTGAATTTGACAGGTGAAAATGCATTCTTACCCTAGGCCGTGCAAACACTGAACAAACAGTGTTGTCATGCCCTGTTAAAGCAGAAACATGTGCTTTTGTTCTGATGTCCCACACCTACGCAAAAAAACAAATGAGCATTGCATATGGTGAGATTTTTCATAAGGTGCGATTGCAAGAGGGATCATACCCAGCAAACTGAATCTCGACCACCAGTTAGTAAAATATCAATTGTTGGATGGAGAGCTAGGCAGTAAACACCACTCAGATGCCCATGGTAAGACCTAATAACCTTTAACATAGAATACAGGTCAGATGTCAAGAGAAGCCAAAATGCCACACAAAATACACCATACGTAAAGTAAAAGTGTAAAACTAACCTTGTTTTGTTCAAGATCCCAACATTTTACTTGTTTGTCATCACCAGCAGAAAATAAATAAGTGTGTCGTTGGCTGACAGCAAGTCCTACAGTAATGTGAAGTTAAAGTATTACACTGGGGCACAAATCTTAGTGTAAGAATGTTGAGTAGATCCTACTCACAAAAACAAAGATAAACTTACCACGAATTTGTTCAATGTGACCAGTCAGTGTAAGCTTCAGGGTTTCGATGCAAGATCCCATATCTACGAAAGACACAAGTTGCGGGATGAATGAACATACAAGAAAGTATAGTGACAAAATCGAACTGCTGGCTTAACATGACACGAAGTAGGTAATAGGAGGGGGAGATAGTCAATTGCATTGTATTCATACTAGACGTTCTTGGAAAAAAAAGGGAGACAGAAGGGCCAAGGTATGCAACATAAAGAAATATTCAAATAGGGTCATCTTGATTACTAGAAGATTGAAAGCCAAATAATACTAGGATGCATGACCATAATGAACAGATGGTACATATGCACTATCTCCCAGCTGTCATCGCAGTGTGGAATGCAACTGGGAGCTAACCCCATTACGATCATGTCCCAAGCCATTTTTTATAACCCACCCAAAGAGTAGATTATCAGGTTTGCGGCATTAGGTGTATAATACCTAAACAAAATATATGGCGATAGATGTTACAAAGCTCTAGTATCAAAGTTGTTATCAACTTCTAATAGACTAACAAAGTGCAAAGAGAAGGGAAATGGAAATTTCGGTTCATAAAATATCTGACAATTGTGACCTCACAAAATACCACTATAGGTGACATGTGGGCCATTGTCATAGCAAGTAGTACATGACCATGAGTTTAATAAACTGAAAACCTCCCAAAGAGAATAAAATTATGTCAAGAAATCGAGTTGTTTTAGTGGAACAGATAGAGAAACCTCAAGAGAATAAGATAATGACAAGAACTCAAGAGTTATTTCAGTTAGCAAGTGTAGGACAAATGAAATTTACCTTTATTGTCCTATCGCAGAACCAGTCTTGAGAACCATTCATTCCCTGGATCAAATGCAATAGAACGAACCCATCCCAAGTGACCACTTATGACCTGCATAATTTAAAGTTCAAGACCTTTGTGGAACAAAATTTAAACTTCCTTTTAATGATAACAACCAGAATGCTACAATAAACCAATCTACTATTGTACTTAAATCACCCATGCAAAAAGATGCAGGGTCAGTGGTTTTGGCTGACAATGGTTAGACTAGATGTTAAAAGTACATGCAAGTCAGAGTCTTTGATCATGAATACTGAAACACAATAATGTGGAAACCAATTAAATAATGAACTTAGAAAGGTACCACTATACTGGAAAGAGAAAGTACCCGATAGTTCTTCCAAGGAGCATGCCATATAGGTCGTGGCCATCTACTAGGTATCCTTTCCATCAGCGCAGAGGTAGAAAACCTGGGAGATATCCCAAGATATCAGCACTTCACAAAGTGAGTGGTAAATTCTATAAACTGATCCATTCAAAAATAAATTATTCTGAATTGACCAGAAATCAAGGGGACTTGCTTGTGTTCTTGAGAGCTTACAAAGCATTTTTTTATACAAAACTATTGGTGCACGTGCACATACAATAACAAAGTAATTTTTATCATGAGAAAATAAGGTTGCATGTAAGTAAATACAAAAACATGGCAAGCCATAATTTTAGAAAGCCAAGACCCAAACCATACAGAAAACTGCTAGCTTCTGATAGTAAGGAAACACGGGTCTTTGTTAAGGAGCTTTATAGTTTTGGACTAGACCGTGCCAAGGGTTATCAGAAAGTTGCACAATGATACAGTACCAGTACATAAGGTACCCAAAATATTTTCTAGTAAAAGTAGACCAAACGTGCATATCATAGCCACAACCCAAAATATATTTATGTATCCTTTTTAATTCTTTGGTACTCATAGAACTGATGAAAGCACCTAAAGTTACTAAATAATTGACTTCATTTATGCCATAGAAAATTTACACTGGCAGAAAATCACACTATACCAATAAATAAAGATAGACGAGCAAACAAGCAAAAGGGGGAAAGGGACGCAGGGGAGTCATAAAAGGTGTCACAACTCACAAAACTACCCACAACATGAAAAATATTCTAGCATAGCGTATATCCATACAAACAAAAATAGTACGCATACAAGCAAAAAAAAAAGGAACACTGAACAACAGCAAGAAGGCTGAAGCACTAGATTTTACAGACGTTATAGCACCATAAAATAAACAAAGGATGTTCTAATGCAATAGATACATCAAGAAACAATTGCTGATACCAAGCCATGAAGTACAATAGAGTTATCAATAAAATAAAATAAAATACAAGTACAAGAGAATAAACCGTCGGATGATCCAGGAATTGACGAGTTATATTTTTGCCGGTATGGTAGACTCACTGAACAAACATCAAATGGAGAAAATAGTTAATTAAAGAAACAGAATTAACTAGTTAATAACAAGAAACATAATGTGAATGCACTTACGGTGCTTTTGGCAGTATAAGTGGCGCAGGGACAATGGCACTACTAGTGCCTTCTCTCGTGAGCATCTTTTGATTGTGTTCCGACAAGATAATTGCAAGATCAGATAACGAAATGCAATAACGGGAAAAAAATATGTACACATTAAATAGTCTATTTTGTCTGGATTATTTAGCTTCAATTATCGGGTGGATGACAACCATGTAGGCTTGCAAAATACAAAACTAATTTCATCGAGTCATTGTGAAGATATTTTTGTTACACACTTGGCTAGAAATGTCAATCATCTAGCCATCTGTGGTTTGTTCCTGTCCTGACATTTGAATGCCATATAGCCATATATGGACACTGAATCCTACAGGTGAGGCCTTTTCTGGGGAAAATGAACTGCATGACTAGGAACTATTGATAGGAGAACTCAATATCCAATTTTCTAGAAATAAAGATTGGGTGAAACAAAATCTGAAAAAGTATGATGCTAATAATTACTTTATATGTTCAGATGTGCTCTAGAGGCATGTTACTCATAGGATTAACCATGAAAACTAACTTTGAAGGTAAAGACCTACTTGTCCCAGGCCATTCGGGACAAAATCTATACTGGTGATTAGTTGTATCGAAATTGGTGTGGGGAGTAAAATCTTCATGTTTCATGGAGCTTTTTGTGATCCTCAGCTATCTTATTTTATTTTCATTGCAAACATAAGTTGGAAGCACTTATATAAGTACAGCAGGGGAACCAAAATGTTCATTCGCAATGCATGTGCCATTTTAGATGCTACTCATCAGGCAAATCACAAACTGAATAGCAATTGAGGTAAAATAATTTCTAATCGCAATGATACTGTGTAAGACAAATTTTCTTCTGTACCAGTGACTGCATTTGATGAAGGCAGGGAAATAAGCTGAGGCGGTACTTAAATCATAACAAGTGCTACCAGCTGAGGTATTTAATCTAAGGGGAAAAGGAACTATAAATCTTTGCAGTACAAGTCACGATTTCTGGGATTTGAGTAACTTAAAATCAATCAATATTCGATTGCTCTAGCAATTGAAAATACTCATGAATGAAATTTCCCAGTACTGCTGCTAGCTTATAGCACTCTAAACGACCTAGAAAGATTTCTCCTCCATTGAACAGCAGAACGACAGTATGATTCCTGTGAGAACGGGGAAGAAGAAGAAAAGAGCGAAGCTAACACGGCAATGCCAACGCCATGGACGACGACGGAGCGGGACCCTTGCCCTGCCCTGCGCGCCCTTGCTCCGGCGGCAGGTCCTTCACCGCGCCGTACTCCGCCCTCACCTTGCACGCGGTACGAATCCTCTTGCTGCGCCACCACCACCGCCGCCGCAGCGGCGACATTCAAGAGAATACGCAGTCAGAATCCGCGCTAGGGTTTGGTCCCCGGGGTAAGGAAAGGAAAGGAAAGGAAGGAGGCAAACTAGGGTACCTCTCGGCGTCGGGCGTGAAGAGGAGGGCGTGCGCGGGGGCGAAGAGGTCCAGCGAGCGCTTCAGCGACCGCAGGCTCAGCTTCTTCAGGGACTGCGGCTCCACGGGGGGCCGTCCGCCGCCGCCGCCGCCATCGCCGCCGCCGCCGCCGCTGTTTGCTTCGCACGCCGAGCGAAACAGCTTTCCGTTTTTTTTTGGGGGTTGGGGGGGGGGGGACGGAGGGGATTTCGTTTTGTTTCTCGGTGTCTTTGGCACAAGTCGCAAAGCAAAGGCGGTTTCGGGTGGGCTGGTTTTAAATGGGCCTCGGCCCATTGAGCCCAGCCGGTGTTGTGATACAACAGCTCGGCCCAACGAGTTCCTTTCGCAAACCCCCCGCTTTCCGACTCGGATCCGTCACGCCACCCTCGTCGCGCGCGCCGCCGTCGCCGCCGCTACTGTGCGTCCCCGGCCCGGCCGCGCGGCCCCGTGGTCTCCTAGCCACAGGTCCGGCGCCTCCTCCTCCTCCTTCTCTTGTGCTGTGTTTCTTATTTCTTATTAGATATATGCTAGTTCTTGAGTTTATTATTTGCATCCTTGAATCGAATCGAATACATTGATGGATGAACGGGCTGGTTTGGTCTAAAGATGAGATGCCCCCTCTATAGTTTCGTTACTGCTAAGCTATCATGCTTTGGGGAATGGCGATGTCTGCCACTCTGCCATGAACCGAGTGCTGGAACACATTAGGATGAGAAGCCTATTGTTCTTGTCCTCTGTACCCAGTACCGTGCTTTTTTTATTAAAATTGAAAAAAAGAAGTAACATGCATGAAACAAATACTCTTAACAGCTCTCTCCATGTGCTGTATACCATTAAATTTGCTCTTTGTTATAGCCTACATATCTGGCCCCATTTTTTGCATTGAGTGATGATCTTAGTATGCATTTTGATTCTGTGGCCGGCACCGTACCAAGCTGAGTAAGTTTTGTAGATCATGTTGTGATTTATTTTCTGACCTATGCAGCACGGATACGGATACGGATACGAAAAATTTCTAGAAAACATGATACGTGGATACGTTTTACTGTTTTTTAATAAATAAATAATAATATACAAATTAAATTTGTTAAAATCTATAAACTTGAGTCACAGGAAATCCTAATGTCTATTCTCTGTTGTGATTGTGGATGGTAGACACAGCCCACAGATCCTATGCAATTCACATTCTAATTGTGGGGAACAAGCAAAATCAAGCAAGAACTGCAGAAGTAGATCAAGAATAGGCTAGCGGAAGTGCATGCAGGAGTAGAGTAGACAGCTTGCTATGCTGCTGAATCATCCTCTTCCCTGTATCCCCTGCATCACGGGAGGTGGCTGCGACCATGACTGACTGGTGAGTGCTCCCCGGCATGGCCGGAGGCCCGGCAATGGCGGCCGGCGAGCAGTGGCGCATCCCCTGCGCAGGAGGCCGTGCGCGGGGACGGAGGCTTGTCTCCAGCAAGCAGGGCCAGAGGCTCATCGCCGGTGACCGATGAGCAGGCGTCCATGCGCACGTTCGCTGGCGCTTTGGGGGCTAGGGCGTCCGGGAGACATTGTTTTGGTTGGGCTGGGCCATATCCCAGATACAGATATGTATCCGCAGGCGTACTAACAAAATGTGAAATTAATAAAAAAAATTGGATACTGCGCAAATACGTATCAGGAGTGTGTCGGACACGTATCTTTATCGGTAACGTATCCAATATGCGATACACTCCCTCATCCACCTATCCGTGTAATGTAGTTTCCGACATAGCAGATTTGTCGGATAATCTTCTTTATTACTTCCTACTAAATTGATAACTAGGTCACTGCACTGGAATATGTCCAAACAATTGCATAACAGATCAAAAGTGTTGTTTTCTTTGGTAGATGGTTTTATCTATTCGCTTGAAGTGGAATGGCAACTGTTACCGTTGTAGGAGAGATTTCTAGTTCTACTCCAGATTAAATACTCAACTCTGCCTTGGATTCTATATTTGTTTCTTTCTCATTCTTTATTTAAAGTTTGTAACTTTCTCATGCAAACCAATTCACACTTTCTTTTGCCTTAATCTTATAGTCTGTCCTACTGTTTGCATCCTTGTTTTAAGCACCCATGATGTATTACCAATTCACTGATGGGGTACCAATTTTCTAAGCCTTTGTCGCCCCCTGTTAACTTGCAGCAGAGAGAAAGTCATGGTGATCCCTCCACCAGAAAGGGCAGCTAGAGTCACCCGTTTCCTCAAGCCATACCGTTGAGGATGCATTTCACAAACAAGTATGTATCTGCTCAGGTCATCCACACCCCAACATCAACAGTTGCGTGTTCTGCAAGCTCACAGGAGAAGCTGCTGAGACCAAACATGGAGTCGACCCGTGACGTCGCAGCAGCTGCGAAGATCGGAAAGTTGCTTGGTGAACGCCTGCTGCTCAAGGGAATACCTGCAGTGTCCATCCACATGAAGAGAGAACAAAAATACCATGGGAAAGTCAAGGCCGTTATAGATTCGGTCGGAGAAGCTGGAGTCAAATTGTTGTGACACATAAAGAGCATGTTGAAATATTGAACTTGGCAGTTATGCAATAACTGAGATGTTGTAATTCTGAAGTGTTGATCAATCCAAAAATGGCTGGAACGTTGTTGTTTTGAAATTGAGCAAAATGGGACATGTTCTAGGTCAATAAAAGGGTTTTGTTTGGACTGGGTGCTTTGCTTTTTCTTTTTGTGTGTGGAATGGACCAGGAATTTTATCGATCTGAATATATCACTATTATCATTTATCGGCGGTTATGGAAAAGTGCAGGAGTCTATGGACACCTGTTGATGTTATGTCTTGGAGATGCCATATCTGGTTATATGCAATTCGACTTTATGTCATAACGATGGTCATGTTGAGCTGATGGACCAATTGTCATGCTGATTTCACAAATCTGGTTTTCTGTATCGTCAAGTACTTGTGTGTTAACCGTTGTGATTACCATAGTATCAGTATGGTGGTAGAATTGCGATTTGATTGTTGTAGATATGTACATATAATACTGAAATCCATGAGCCACCGAAACATTTCTGACCAGTGCAAAGAACCACGGATTCAAAAAATCTAGCATGCTGCATGAAGCCCTCAATCTGTTTCATGGGATTAGACCAATTCTTGAACACAAGTAACAAGAACCTCTGGGTAAACAGAATTCCATCGTACCTGAGCGTGGAAGAAGAAAAAAAGGGGAAAATAGAAGGCCTCCTCTGGACTAACTATATCTAGTGTTAGCTGGATATGAATGTGTTTCTAGGCTCATGAGTTAGCTGCTAGTGGGTATGAATGTGTGGAAGGGAACAAGCAAATTACACGCTCCCTCCCAGAACATGTCAATGTGATTGTCGTTGACGATTTGTCAGCACATAAGTAACAGGATATCTACCTTGTTAAAAAAAGCTTCAGACTCAGGGATTGATGGACATACTTTAAGAAATCATTAAGAGAGGAACAAATATGCAGACAAAAAACTTTGTACAGTATATATGCATGTAAATCACTGAAAGACATCTTTACTGCATACAGAGTTTGATCACAAATTAGACAAACGTTTCCTTGAACAAGTCTTTTTGAGCAATCCAAGGTCAACACACGTCAGGGACATGCACGCACACCCCCCTTATTTCAAATTCAAGCACAGATGCACACACACAACCACAAACCAATTAAAAATATCCATGTCTTGATCGATGATGAGATTCGACGAGAGACACATACGGATTAAGTCTTAACATACAACCAATTTGGTGGATGAAACAACACCGAACTACCAGTTTATTCTTGATGAGAAAAATAAACAGTCTTGCAAACGCAGTCTACCAACTAGTGAGGAAGCAACAAATCCTTGATCCATATTACAGCAGCAACAGCTTGAAGTGGTATTGAAAGCCACAACTCATGACGCATGACGGGCTTGGCACCCCGTGAGCCTACACAAAAAAACAACACATCCATATAATAAGATGACAAAATATGTATGTTAAGTCAAGAGAAAAACATGGCAGCGACTATGTATGTAGAGCACATACGGCAGTATACATACATACCAGGATAAGTGATATATGTGTCTTTACCGAAGAACCGTGGCCCTGAGAAACCGCTTCTTGTAGTAGGCCGAGGAATAGCACGGCCGGTAGAGTGATGCATCGTGGCCGGCTTGCGGTCCATCCCACTCCAGCTTCGTCCACCAGTCCTCCTCGCAATGCACAACCGGCCGGCGATCGTTGTTTCGATGGCCGACCATTGGGAGGCGCCGAGGCCCCAAGCAGCCCCGATCCCGACGCTCTCGAGCTTGGGTGCGCTCATCTTGGCCTCGCAGATCTCTTGCAGACTGAATAGATCATGCAGGAGGATGTGCTTCAGATTGGGGAATTCCTTCACCAGATCAGCTTTTCTGTATTGTTGAGGCACGTTGACATCATCCCATGGGAAGACCTGCCTGAGATCACCACAGTCAGTGATGTGGAGAGTCTCCAATCTGCCGGTGGAGAGTCTCCAATCTGCCGAAGTGTGTGTGGCGTGACAACGGGAGGGCAAACTTGAGCCTCGCACACCGGTGCAAATGTATGCTCTCTAATGCTTGAAAACTTCGGTTATCATCAAGAATTGATCCTTTCCTCCAAATGCAGGCAGCCGTGAGGAGGTCTGATGCCCAAATGGTCTTCAGACAGGGAAATAGATAAGTATGCAACTTACTTTGGTAAGAGCCAAACACTGCCTGTAACTTTGAGCAACTCTCCACACGGCACCATTTGAGATCATCAAACCATTGATATCCTTTAGGTGATACTTTGGGTGTAACATCAATGATGCATGAATTATCATGCACATGCAAGGAGTTAATGCGTTTTAGCATCACATATTCAATCGCCTGGATCCCCTTGTCGCTCTCCACATCGGTGAGGCTAATACCCTCACCAATTTCCATATGGCGATCCAAGGGTGGATGCCATTTCATCTCATTATCATAAGCAGAGTTCCCCTCAAGGCAGATATCATTGTAGCAGCATGGTGTGGGGATAACCTTGTCCCTGCTTGGCCATTTAGATTTCCTACTACTACCCTCAGCAGGGGGTACATGCAGATCTAGATAAAGACTTCTAGTTATCATGTCCCTTCGATATACATCTCCTTTGATTAGCAAGGATTGAATGAACCTTGCATCTCCTGTGACAACATAGTTTCTGTGTTGGATGTGTGAGGGGTTAGAGATAGAGTAACGGGGACATGTGTCCTCTGTTTCAAGGGTGTCAATGCATAGCACTTCTAGTTGCCTTGTTCCTTCCCACCACAGTATTGCACGCAGCTGCTTGCAGCCCATTAGGAACACCTTCTTCAGCCCTTTCACCTGCACTACCTTATCACTGAGGTCAACTCTTCTGACTAATGTGCCTGATAGGTTCAGCTCTTCAAGGCCCGACAGTTCTCCACGCAACAAGAAACTCTCTAAATGCGCACAACCAGACAAAGATATCTTCAAAAGTTTGTCGACCTTGCATCTAAGCTGAATGTTTCAAGTGATGGAGGTAGTCCTTCTGGGCCTACATGATCCAACGCAACACATCCATCTAGGGCCAAAGTTCTCAGGCTAGTTGCAGAAGATAAGCTTGGCAAAACTTGTATGGTGCTATTACCAGATAGATCGAGGAGCTCCAACTTCACCATATCATGAATTCATCTTTTCTCCTGTCTCCCAAGAGCCGGTAGGCTCAACTACTCGAAGCTTGCGAAGGTTCGCAATTGTCTCCAAGCAAGGTGGTTGCACCAAATCCTTCCCCTCGCTTTATTTGAACCTCTCTCATGTTTGATGCCATCTTTCTCGCAAGATCTTGCGATGGATCAAATTCCCAATCCGTGTGGCTTATATCGAGCACCCATAGGCTCGAAAAATTCTATTTTTGGTCTCCTTTGCTTGTCCTCCTCTTCTTGCCCTTGATCTTGACAAGTGGTCTAATCCAAGGAATCTTAGAGTATGGCAAGAATAGAAAGGAGGCGAATTAAAGTTGAATATGCATCTAGAGAGCTTCAATACACGCAGTCTCTCTGACTGCTGAAACATGTCACATGGTAATGTTGTGTATAATCCGCCTTTTGAAGCAAGGAAAAATGATGTTAAATTCCGAGATAGTGCTGTTAAGTTTTCCTTTTCTCCACTGTCAGATGTATAAGTGACTGACTTCCAAACATCAATGTATTCATGACCCCTAAACTTTACAGGTCTCGAGGAAAATTCCATGCTTTGCACTTGGTTATGGAGATCGGTAGAAACCTCCCAGGATTCATCATCATCTGACTGACCTTGTTGTCCAACAATGCCATCGCAAACCCAATAGCTGGAAGCGTGGGTAGACCAGTTGTAGTCTATGGTACTGCCACCCATTTCATGCAACCACAAGATATATGTGATACACTTGGCAGCTATTTCGGGGTGATGCCCTGCTTCTGTTGCATGTGCTTGACAATATCTGTAGCCTCTTCTAATATTAGTTGAGCAGTGTCATCATCAAAACTCCAGCCAATATTCCTATAGATACAGAGATGTGAACTGTCCACCATTTCTTTTATTTCTAGGTTGACCCGAAGCCTTCTTCTGCTGAATGTCCACAAGACTTTATTAGTTTTGTTACTAAACCAGTCATGCCGAGGGAGGAAGCCAAAATCTGCCATGTCAACTGTATTGTCACTTCCGTTGTGAAAAACCACCAAACAACTAAGGTCCCTGACAGTTTGATATATTTCTCTGGTGACCTCCGCTATCTCAACTCTAGAGCCTTCATCTACCCTGCTGAAATCATCTTCCGTGTCTTGCCTATCAAAAGCAGCCATTACCCTCTGACTTTGAGGAAGCTTGAGTTCTTCAACGATTGCCCTTTGGAGTGCCCTTCGGCTCTTCCACCTGGAGCAGTCAATGTGGATGATCCTATCAAACTTGTTCATCAAAGATGGTGGAGGGTGTTCTGCTATAGCTCGGAGCACAGCAGAAGCAACCAGTCCATCCCATCCATCGAAGTAGATGGCCTTGTGTGCCCTCCTTCCGGTATCCTCCAAGTAAGGGACTATTGTTTCTACTAAATCCTGGACACTGTACACATCATAAATCGCCTGCATCAAATTAAATTAAATTATTATTTGACGTCAATTACAGTTGAGAGTCCACAAATGTACTAGTACGTGCTCTGCTACTCTGTGCTGATCACGTACGTAATAACTAACTGCGCACGTACGTAGGTAGCCACACTTCTCATTCGTTGTGGCAACACTAACTAACTAGTACTAGCAAACTGATTGTAACGAGATCGATCAGGTGATACCGGCAGACCTCTGCTGATGATAGTGGCAGAATGGGATTGAGCGCGTGTATTCTCTCGGGTTGGACCGGAGTGTCCTGGGCCTTGGGCCGTCGATTTTGTAATTGTTGCGGCCCATCTGTGTGCTACCTCGCTCGGACTCGGAGTATAAGAGCCAGCGGAACCGATGGGAGCGGTTAAGAAATAACAGAATCCTAAATTCGTTCCCCAATTTATTCTTCCCCATTCATTCTAATATATGTAATGTAATATCTATATTCATATCTAACAGACTTGGCCGGGTGCTGCCTGACGGCGGCGGCTAGGGCGGCTGCATGGAAGAAGAGTGCGCGGACTCTATACACTCCAATATTATACATCATTCAATTATTTGAAGCCAATTAATTAGTTGCGAACACAAACTTACGTAGGGATAAGAATCCATACGTATACACTCCACTACCACTTGGTTATCGTATAAACACGGAGACGCCTCTTGGCTATGTACACTGAGAGGGTATTGCCGTGTGTACGGAAGGTGCACACAGCTGGCTACCGGTTTAATAAAGTTTTTTTTTTTCAAAAAGCCGGCAAAAGCTTTCTCGAGATTTCTATTAGACGAAGAAAAAGAAAAGGCAAGCATCAGCCCATTGTTTTGACTCGAAATCGGGCCAGAAAAACCATACAAGTTGGAGGGTACCCTACTTCTAAGCATACATAGGTACCAAATTACAACTCGACTTGGTCAATAGACACAACTACACTATGAATTACTCAATTACGACAACACGGCCAAAGAATCCCGTCAACTCCAAGCGACGCATACTTGGTCTCTAATCTCCCAGCTTTGACTAAATAACGGCAGAAACAGAGGAGCTTCCCAAGCCGCACCAAACACACCCAACAAACGAACTCCACCCCGGATCCTGGATTCCCAAGACAACTGACAACTGCCACTCAAGCGCGTCGGATTGGGACATCGACCGCAGAAACCACTCTGAAACTACTCCTTGGGTCACCGAGGTCCCGAACTTACTCCGCCGTCGGGGGTGAGATGGAACAACCGAGCCACCCCGCAGCCTCACCATCATTTCGCCGCAGCCAAAATTTCAGTTGTCCAAGAGCACAAAACTAAGAGCTTCTATGAAAGCAATAAAAACCATGGCCTTCACCTCGTCTAATCAGATTGGGGCATCGATACGAAGATCATCAGGCACACACCGGCCATCTCCTCCCCCTGTCGGATTGGGACATCGACAGGGCCTTACTCAATCAGATTGGGACCTCGACCGAGCCTCTCCACCAACCACTGCCACCACCACCACTGCCCAAAGCCGGCCTCCATGCCCCGACCAAGTCCACGTTCCCCTGACCCGGCGGGGGATCCCTGCACCCGCCACCATGGCGTCCCAAACTCCCTACCTAGCAACCGGAGGCCACGCCACCACGGCGCCGCAACCGCAACCAAGCGCACCGCTGATTGCTGCACCACCATGGCGCCGCCAACTCCCTACTGACACCTGCCGGATAGCAGGGCCCCCATATGACGACGCCTCCAAGGAGGGGTGCGACGCCCAAAGACGCTGCCATCATCTTGTCGAGCGACCCGGCGTGGCTTTCGCCGAAGTAGGCCCCCATCCCGATGGGCGCAGCAGGGGGGTCAGGAGAAGGCCGCCCCAGCTACCACGGCCGCCGCCGTTGCAGCCAGGCGCGCCGAGGAACCCACCCACGTCTGGCTGGCGGTAGAGAGGGAGGTGACCGGGTAGGGCACCTAGGACCGGCCCCAGAGGAGGCGGCTCCAGACGACCACCCGGGACAGCCACCCCGCAGGGCGCCGCCGCTACCGCCACCCAATGCCCAGCTCCACTCGACGACCACCACCGCACCACCAATCCCGCCACCTCCACCACTATGCCGACGCTGCCGTACCTCCACCACCACCCACGACGACGCCAGAAGGCGCCCCAGGCCAGAAGCAGGGGGCCGCCGCCGCCGACGCGACGGAGAAGCGCCGTCGGCCGAAGACACCGCAGGAGCGCCAGATCAGCCCCGAGAAGGCCGGATCCGACCCCCGCGAAGGCGCATCCGTCCGGTGCCGCCATCTCCGTCGATCCGCCACACCACCACCGAAGGAACAACCGCCGCTCCACCGCGACCTCCGCCGCCGCTACCAGGCCGCCACCACGAGGACCGGCCAAGGGGGGACCGGATCCGGCCGCCCCAATGCCGGATACGCCACCGAGGGGCCGGATCCGCCCCGCGACCCCCAAGCACAGCCTCCATGCCAAGGTCATCGAGCGCCACCCCGCCCGGTGAAGCGTGCGCCGCCTGGGGGAGAGGAGACCCCGCCGCCACCTTCATTGGAGGCCGCGCGGGCGTCCCGTCGGCCTCCTCAGGCAGCGGCGAGGGGATGACAGCGGGGGAAGAGGGGGAGGGGCGGCGGCGCTTAGGGTTCGCCACTCGTGCCGCCCGAGCGGGAGCGGCGCAGAGGCCAGGTAATTATCCCTGTCGCCTAATAAAGTAACAATAACCAATTGTCGGTGCAAATTGAACAAGCGTACGCAAAACTATAAGTAGCTCATGCATCCGTAAGCAAATCGTCTTGTTTGTCCCGGTAGTCCATCTAAAAGTAATGTCTCTACTCTTGAAGCAAGAGTTTAATAGGAGATGTTTTCTGCTGTGACTAACATGTCTTCTAAACTTTGCACCACATATCCTGATTACACTAACACATTATTAAAATAGAATTTAGTGTTTCTGGCCTTACTCTACCATGCAACAGAGTAACTTGTGATTTTGAATTGGGGCACCTGTTTGCCCCTGGTTTTTGTAACAGAGTAACTACTAATTAAGTAAGGAGGGTTTAAATGATAAAAAAAATAGAAAACAAAAGAAAAAACACGTGAAAGGACATATCACTCAAGTTATCTGTTCTCTTTGCTGGCCTCATCCATTCTGGCCGTTCGATTTCGAAACACCTGTTCGGGGTGTTTGATTTTGAAACTCCCATTTGACGGTGGTGGAAACAAAAAATAAGGTATGTGTTTTTATTTTGTCTCCGCCTGCCAAACGGTCCTGGAGTCCTTGTACATGGGCGTGCCCTAATAATTGTTGTTGGCTTCAACACGAGCTCCACGTCTCGAGTGTTGGAGCGACCATTGTCTATCGAGATAGCATCAGTGTTGTATACATGACCACCAACTTGGTTAAATCATCATATAGCACGACACCCACTAGTTCGTTCCCAATCTCTCCACTAATTAACAAGACGAAGATAACAATGGTGAGGTGTTGGAGTAGATCAACGGAGATTTGTTCTTACTTCTCATGTGACTGATGATAACACTTCGTATTGTCATCGATGAGACTTTTTTTAGTATTAGACTATGTGTGTGTTTAGGAAGTGTCCATAGTTGACGACACATAGGGTTCCTTAGAGGCAAGCCAAGAGGTTTGGAGGCAGAGTCATTCTAATCCAAATATATTGCAGTGCAGAGCAGAGCAGATGGGGTAGGACAAGAAGAAAGGTCAAGTTGTATGAATGCAGATAGACCCACGAGTGACAATGCTGATAGTAACAACTGAATTTTTGTGTTGACTCTTAAATTAAATAGTATCTACGTACTTCCTTGGAATGAATCTCTATGGTCCTTCCAATCTAAGGAGGCTGTGTCTTGCAAGGAATTGGACATCTTCATTAACCAAATCAATTTTGGAATTAATTTTCAGACAAACATAAATACGGCGGTACGGTTACCAGCCGTTCTTAGTAGCCATGGGTCAGATAAATTTCGTCTGTATAGAGTTTTTTCCCTTAAACATGCCTTCGTATTTCTAGAACGAACAACATACTACCAGTCCATTATTGACTGTTTAAAAATTAAAGGGGGTCATTTTGCTGTTAAGATTTTATAATTTTACAACCACGACCCTACATATATGTGTTCTCCGACTCCACGGATCCATGGATGACTGTCGATGGGCGTTAGTTTATACTAGTTAACATGAGAGCATGCCCCATGCAAGCCAGACTTCCTAGTTTATAAAATGTAAATTAATAATAAATGTTCTGGAACCAACGGCCTTTCCATACTTCAATCAATTACAAAACGTCGTTAATAACCATTCAAGTGAGCAAGTGACCATGTCGATGTAGTATGTGTTTGGGAGTATGAGTACTGTTACATCACTGTATGGCATGAAAAAAGAGGTGCTTACCTGTCGAGGCATCATGAATTTCTCTGCATAGGAAGGACCAACAGATTAACTGAAGAAGCTCCACATATCTGTTACCTGTTATTGAGCGAATTAAACAAAAAGGTGCAACTAATAACAGCTAATAACCACGTATAATTAGCAATAAAGTTACCTCGCTCCAGCAGCTGGTGTGTGGTCGAATATGGTTTGTGGTATGTTCTCTTGTAAGCTTTCTTTGATCGGTTGCTAGTGAAGTGAGCTTCAGGTAATCAAGCTGTCGTCCAGCGTTAAGTATAGTAGCTCGTCAAATCATCGTATGGACCCAAAGAAAAAAACCAATCTACGCATGTGTTTAACATAATCAGTTGAATGCAGGAATTGTTCAGAAAATGAATTCATCACAACAATAAGGGTACGAAACCTCACCTAATATATAGGAAGGATCAACAAATTATTAAGTGAAGAAGCTCCACATATCTGTTACATCTCTGCACCTCACACTACGGATTCATCTGTAGTAGAGCACACATGTCAATCCAAATAGCATACCAGCTATATATTATTGTGAGAATTAAACCAAAGGTGTAACAAATAACTGCTATTATATTATAAGCATCTATAGTTCAGAAGAGTTACCTCTGGCAGTCAGCTATCTAGCTTCAGGATATTCAGATTTCAGATGTGGTGGTGCTATTCCTTCACCTTCTCCTAGCTAGGAAACTGGTGTGTGGTGAGGGGATCCAAGCACAAGGTATGTCCGAGTTAGCTCTGTTTAATCTGTTCCAAGGTGAATTGAGCTTCAGCTAAGAGCTTTGAGCTTTCAGAAAAGAATATCACTTTGCTTGGGGCTGGAGAAAAGAATAAAGATAGATGCAGCTGCCGTCCAGCGCTAAGTAATGTTGCTCAGCAAATCGTCATATGGACCAGAAGAGAAACCAAAAACAAAATCTATGCATGTGATTAATATAATCAGTTTGACGCAGGAATTATTCAGAAATGAAATTTCTCACAACAACATCGGCAGGAAATCTCACCTAATAATTCTAAATTGACGAGTTTTATGGCAGTGAATGAAGAATGCCTTGCCTAAATTAAATAGTCCAAGCAGCTTGGGTCATTTTGCTCTTTCACTATCCAAGGTAACTCAGATTTAAATACTTTTCTTTTACGAAGCCCATATTCAGTACCATTGGTACTTTGACTTTATTTTATTTTTTTTATTTTTATTACCATTTAATTCATTGAGAAGTTGGATGGAGCTGGAGTGAGTTCCAGGTAAGTGCTTTGGACATAGCTAGCTTTCAGAAAAGAATAGCTCTTTGCTTGGAGCTAGAGAAAAGAATAAAGTTGGATGGAGCTGTTGTCCAGCGATAAGTACAGTATCTCAGCAAATCGTCGAATGGACCCAAAGAGAAACCAATCTATGTGGCGAATATAATCTGGTGAGTACAGGAATTATCAAAAACAAAATCACCATAACAACAATGGGAGGTGGAAATCTTACCATCTAAAATGACTGGTTTTGTCGCTTGTCCATGTTTGGTGATGTATATAAAGAACACCTCCTAAATTCTGCAATCTGAAGTTAAATTTGCTCTGTTTCACTTCCAAAACTATATTAACCTGTTTCTCCTTACAAAATCTGAGATGTAAGTTTCGAATGTAGCATGTGAATGTGATCTCAATTAAGTTCTCATCGACGCCTCCATGGCCAGCCTAATGCAGCACCAAGGTCGAACTTAAGACTGCATTGTGTAGGCACATTGAAAAAGACGAATCGCATTTGCAGGATGTAACCGAGTAGCCATCAACATGTGTCCATACTGAATATTGCCTATTTCAGTATGTTTTGGCAAGTTCTTTTTATTTTCTTGAGCAGAAACAGTAGGGAAAAATATACTAATATATAAGAAGAGCAAAAGGCAAACATGTTTCTCTTATAAGAAAATAAAAGAAGAAGAACTAAAGGTGGCCCAAAAGGTCTAGCTGGTCACTCAACAAGGACAGAGGAAACAGGTGAAAGCAAAATTTATGCAAGTTGGCAAACAAAGTTTCTGATGGCATATTATTTCAGTTGCTAAGAAATGGCAACGGACATACATATGTCGACCCTAGTATGGAATACGATCAATAACTGACCATGCAGTTTAGTCCAAAATTTAAGACAACCCACCCAACTCGACGCTGAATCAGTTTCAAGTCCAGTTGACGATTGCACAAAATAGTATAAGCTGCTATTTTGTTGGCCGGCCGCCTCCCCTCCCCTACCCCTCCTTCTTCCCTCCAACGCAGCCAGATCTAGTTGGCCGGCCGCCGCATGAACCCTAGCCCCGGCGAGCTCCACCACCCCGCCACCGCTGCAGTCGGCGGTCGTCTCCACCCTGTCTACAACTTAATCCGACAATCCCTCCCACCTCCGGCATCTGGTCCCTCCCCTCTCCTCTCCGGCGTTGCGCAGCACGGCGCGGGGCTCCGGCGACGCGGTTCTCCTTTCCCCCGGACGCGCTCCTACCACTGCTCCCTCCAGCTAAGTTCGCACAACATGTTCAGATCTAGAGCGACGACATGCTGCGGGAGTAAGTCAGGGCTCCGACGGTCGTGGGGAGCCACATCGGGCACGGCTGGTTGCTAGCCGTCGGCGAGCTCATGCGTGCATGTGAAGACGACGACGGCCACTTGGCTCCAGTCCGGTCATGGCCACCAGGTGCGTGTTGCTTGCCATCTACGATCCTCTTTGTCTCTATTTTTTTTTCTCTGAATTTAACTGACTTGGCACAATGAATGAACTCCATTAGGGTCGATGCTCGCGCATGTCCTATCCTAGAAGAAGGGAATGAATTAAATTTAGCAATTCCATCTCAAATTCGTGACCTGATCTGCTAAGGTAGTCTTTAATTACTGCACAGATGCATAAATTTTAGGTATAAAATTACATTTGGTGGATATAGGTTTGATTTTGGATTACGAACAAAATATGCTCATTAGTTCAAAGATATCTAGCAATATTTAGTGTACAATTTCAACGGTTTCATCAAGCAAAATTTGTCATCCTCATTTGTATCTTTGGAATGGCATTGATTTGACTCATGGGATTAACGCTTTAGGAACAACTGTCAAAACAGCTGTTGTCCTGTCTAGATAGATTTTTCTTGTGCAGAATATATGGTTTCTTTATGCCTTTTTTCTCACATTCTAAGATTCTAGTGTGATCTGATTGCACACACTGTTGTGCATATGTCACTCGTAGCATGTTCTCTGCATCTCCTGTAATAGAACACTGAAATGTTCCTGTTATTTTTCAAAATCTGTTGTGTTGTTATTCCCTGCGTCTGAATTCTCAACACCTGATCTGGTAATCTTGTGTTCACAGGAGCAGCTTAATCAATTCTAACGCTTCAAGCTACCTTTGAGCAGTAAGGCAGTTTTTTCCTTCAGTCATCACAACTTAGGCAATGTCAGTGTTTGGTGCTCACATCTTCTGTCTTGCAGCTGCCATGTCACAGAGGTCAAGGAGCCTTGTTGGCCACTCAAGTTCAGGCTCAGGTGCAGGAGTTGCTGCAGTGAGCGAACCCGCAGACACTTCGACCGCTCAGAGTGCTCTATCCATGATGTGTTGCGTGGATTCGATCCCAGGTGCGCCTGTTGTTGTTTCTGGCTACTGCACTAGCTAGTCCTGATATGGATGATGGTTGTGGTAGTGTTGAGGCCATGCTCAGAGAATTGTATGATGTTTGCGCTTGGTTAACTAGGGCAATTGTTTTGCATCTGAAGATGACCTATGTGAAAGCATGAACTAGACCATATATGGCTATATTTTTCTTAATTACGGGCTGTATTTTTTATTGGGGTTATAAGTTGTTTCATTTTGTATTAGCTACATCACTGTTTCAGTGCCCAAAAAATTCCTAGAAATCCTCTCATCAATTCAGAAAAACAAAAGCAATAATGAAGGACCTGCATCACTTATTTTGGTCGGCCCAAATTAGAAGGGTGTGGCATTAATCAGGGTATATTGGTATATTGCATTACATGTCGGTGTCAATCAATTTGCATGATATTTATGCTGTAGTTCAACATACATTTGGTAAACTTTTGAGCTTTAAGGCTTGGGCATGATTGCACCCGCTTGCTTCATTGGTGTCCCTCAGCCTCCCGCGTGCTCGCTACCCAGGTTAATCCATCGATTGCCATTTCTAAAATAAATATCGCTGGGGCTGTCCTAGTTTGTTGAGGAACAAGGCATTCATGTAGTGAACATGAATGAATATATTTCTACAGCTTTCTGATTACATTACCGATGGTCCTTGTTTACAATTAGGTAAATAAATTCTACGTATTGGGCAATAATATTATTTAATATAGGCATTACTATCATTTAGTATAGGCAATAATAATCTTATATGAATCAGTCAAATTACTATCTCAATTAGGCAAACCTAGTATCTTAATCAAGTAAAATACCTGTTACTACTTAGGCAAAACTAGTATCTTAATCAAGTAAATTTCCTACCGTTTGAATGATCCTTTCTCTTCAACCATTGAACTAGTCTGCCTTTCGACATCATCACCTTGCATCTGTTTCATATGTACTATTGCAAATAAACCGAGGGTTGGGGGTGGGGCTGTGGTTTGCAAATGAATACAGACAGTATACTTGCTTTTTTAGAATATAAAAACTGCCTAATTAGAAAGACATTGTTGCTTAATGCATGACACTTAAATTGCCTAGGAAAATTGAATCCACGACAACATTAATTATTAGCACAACATACTCAACACCAATAAAAGCTCTAGGAACATAAGCATCCATTTTTTTATTTCCAACCAGCAAGAACTTTTGACACATGTTATCTTTTTTTTTTAATGAAGGGCAGGCCTGGTGCAGTGGTGAGAGCTGTCTCACTGAGTCACCAGGTCGTGGGTTCGAAGTAGCCTCTCTTATCCCTTCCCCAGACCCCACTCATGTGGGAGCCTCTGGCACTAGGTCTGCCCTTTTTTATTTTTTTTAACATGCAGGGACACAGAAGCAAGATGTGATAGAGAAGATGTGCAATGTATGTAGGACTAGATGTATATTGTTGTGCTTTTAAAAGTTGCAGATGAAATTGTATTGTTTTCTGAGATGCGTTCCTTTCTAAAAGCATTGTCTTTTTGTGAACGTATATATGCAGAATCTAAAAACATACATCTAAGCCTTAATTGCCTTTTTTTATGTATAGATGTCTAAATATGTGGTCAGTTTCTGCTTCCGGCTGCATCCCACACAAAAACTAACGCTAAGTAGTACCCTTGCCAAAAAAAGAATAGAATTATCGTACTTTTGCCAAAAGAGGAAAGGCCGTGCGATAAGCCAAATTAGGGCCGGCCGTAATTTAGCCACTTCCATATTATTTATTGCTTTTTTGAGCAGAAAATATATAGTAGTTGCTACACTGAAGGTCAGCACGAAGATGCTAAATTCGAGATAAGACTCAGCATGTTTGTTTGATTTAGCGTGAGGAGCCAGCCTCTAGAAACTGAAGCTTGCAACGTCCAAGGAGCAGTCCGCGTCCAGGCCGAGCACAACTCGCATATGGTCAGCCCAATTTTTTGTAACCGGAAGTGAGATAGAGCTCAGACATGAATAATCTGTAACGAACTTGTCATTTAATCAATCAGCCAGAGTGCCATCCTCAACTTGCTCTCTTCGTCTCTGTTCTTCCCCTTCACCACGCTACTCTGACAATTTGTATAAGTTTCTTGATCGATCCTGGATCCTGATCACTTCACGCGGTTACACGCTGCCCATGGCGCCATGGATCAAAATCTGAAGCTGGTCCTCGATGAATTCCCGAGTTGGTTCGACGACCATGGCTTCAATTTGGAACGCCGCTTCGCGGAATTGTGAGTAGGTTACGTCTTGCTCAAAAGCAACGATTTACACTCTGAGAAAGCCCAGCTCGGCGCAAATAGTTTCCTTCTGCAAACCCTGCTCCAACTCTGATCCGTCACGCCACCCTCGTCGCGCCGCCGCCGCTGCCGCCTGCTGCTGCGTCCCGGCCAGCAGCCGCGCGGCTCCAGGTCTCCTAGCCACAGGTCCGGCGCCTCCTCCTCCTCCTTCTTCTTCTCTTGTGGTGTGTTTCTTATTGGATATATGCTGGTTCTTGGAGTTTATTGTGTTCATCCTAATCGAATACATTGATGGATGAATGAACTGGCAGATTTGGTCTAAAGATGAGATGCCCCCTCTATAGTTTTGGTCCTAAGCTTTCATGCTTTGGGGAATGGTGATGTCTGCCACTCTGCCATGAACCGAGTGCTGGAACACATGAGGATGAGAATCCTATTGTTCTTGGCCTCTGTACCCAGTACCATGCTTTTTTTATTAAAATTGAAAAAAAAAGAAGTAACATGCATGAACCAAATACTCTTAACAGCTCTCTCCATGTGCTGGATACCATTAGATTTGCTCTTTGTTATATCCTACATTTCTGGCACCATTTTTTGCATTGAGTGATGATCTTAGTATGCATTTCGATTCTGTGGCCGGCACCGTACCAAGGCTGAGTAAGTTTTGTAGATCATGTTGTGAATTATTTCCAACCTATCCAGCACGGATACGGATATGGAAATTTTCTAGAAAATATGTACGTGGATACGTTCAACTGTTTTTTAATTAATAATAATAATAATAATATACAAATTAAAGTTGCGAAAATCTAAGTCACAGGAAATCCTAATGTCTGTTCTCTGTTGTGATTGTGGATGGTAGTCACAGCCCACAGATCCTATGCAATTCATCTTCTAATTGTGGGGAGCAAGCAAAATCAAGCAAGAACTGCAGAAGTAGATCAACAATAGGCAAGGCGAAGTGCATGCAGAAGTAGAGTAGACAGCTTGCTTTGCTGCTGAATCATCATCTCCCCTGCATCACGGGAGCTTCTCATTCTTTATTTGTTTGTAACTTTCTCATGCAAACCAATTCACACTTTCTTTGCCTTGATCCTATAGTCTGTCCTATTGTTTGCAATCTTTGCATCCTTGGTTTAAGCACCCATGATGTGTTACCAATTCACTGATGTTGAACCAATTTACTAAGCCTTTGTTGGCCCCTGTTAACTTCAGCAGAGAGACTAGAAGTCATGGTGATCCCTCCACCGGAAAGGGCAGCTCTAGTCACCCGTTTCCTCAAGCCATACCTGTTGAGGATGCATTTAACAAACAAGTATGTATCTGCTCAAGTCATCCACAGCCCAACATCAACGGTTGCGTGTTCTGCAAGCTCACAGGAGAAGCTTTTGAGACCAAACATGGAGTCGACACGTGACGTTGCAGCAGCTGCGAAGATCGGAAAGTTGCTTGGTGAACGCTTGCTGCTCAAGGGAATACCTGCAGTGTCCATCCTCATGAAGAGAGAACAAAAATACCATGGGAAAGTCAAGGCCGTTATAGATTCAGTCAGAGAAGCTGGAGTCAAATTGTTATGACACATGAAGAGCATGTTGAAATATTGAACTTAGCAGTTGTGCAATAACTGAGCTGTTGTAATTCTGAAGTGTTGATCAATGCAAAAGTGGCTGGAACGTTGTTGTTTCGAAATTCAGAGCCAAATGGGACAAGTTCTAGGTCAATAATAGGGTTTTGTTTGGAATGGATGCCTTGTTTTTTCTTTTTGTGTGGAATGGACCAGGAATATGTTGTCTATCTGATTATTCACTATTATCATTTATCAGGCAGTTATGGAAGTTAAATGCAGGAGTCTATGGATCCCTGTTGATGCTATGTCTTGGAGATGCCATATCCAGTTCTGACATTATTTCATAACGATGGTCGTGTTGAGCTAATGGACGAATGGTCATGCTGATTTCACAAATCTTGTTTTCTGCATCGTTGTGATTACCATAGTATGGTGGTAGAATTTTGATTTGAGCAGTTATGTACATATGATACTGAAATCCATGAGCCATTGAAACATTTCTGACCAGTGCAAAAAGAACCACGGATTCAAAAATCTAGCATGCTGCATAAGCCCTCAGTTTATTTCATGGGATTAGGCCAATTCCAGAACATAAATAACCAAAACCTTTTTGGGCAAATAGAATTCCATCTTACCTGAGCATGGAAGAAGAAGAAAACCAGTAAAATAGAAGGCCTCCTCTGGACTAGACTATATCCAGTGTTACTTACAATGCTCACTGCTAGTGGGTATGAATGTCTAGAAGGGAGGAGCAAGTTATAAGCTCCTTCCTAGAACATGTCAATGTAATTGTCATTGACGACTTGTCGGCACATAAGTAATATAGATCTGTACCTAGCTTAAAAAAAAGCTTTAAACTCGGGAATTGATGGATATACATTGGGAAATCATTACCTAAGGAACAAATATACAGACAAAAAACTTTGCACAATATATATGCATGTAAATCACCGAAAGCCATCTTTACTGCATACAGAGTTTGATCACAAAGCAGACAAACATTTCCTTGAACAAGTCTTTTTGAGCAATCCAAGGTCAACACACGTCAGGGACATGCACGCACATCCCCCTTATTTCAAATTCAAGCACACATGCACACACACAACCACAACCAATTAAAAATATCCATCTCTTGATCGATGATGAAATTCGACGAGAGACACATACAGATTTAGTCTCAGACACACAACCAATTTGGTGGATGAATACAACGCTGAACCACCAGTTTATTCTTGATGAAAGAAATAATCACTCTTGCAAACACCAACTAGTGAGGAAGCAACAAATCCTTGATCCATATTACAGCAGCAACAGCTTGAAGTGGTGCTGAAAGCCACAACTCATGACGCATGACGGGCTTGGCACCCCGTGAGCCTACACAAAAAACAACACATCCATAATAAGATGACAAAATACGTATGTTAAGTCAATAGAGAGAAAAACATAGCAGCGACTATGTATGTAGAGCACATACGGCAGTATACATACATACCAGGATAAATGATATATGTGTCTTTACCGAAGAACCGTGGCCCTGAGAAACCGCTTCTTGTAGTAGGCCGAGGAATAGCACGGCTCGTAGAGTGATGGATCGTGGCCGGCCTGCAGTCCATCCCACTCCAGCTTCGTCCACCAGTCCTCCTCGCAGTGCACGACTGGCCGATATTGGCTGTTGTTTCGAGGGCTGATCATTGGGAGGCGCCTGAGGCCCCAGCAGCCCCTGATCCTGACGCTCTCAAGCTTGGGTGCGCTCATCTTGGCCTCGCAGATCTCTTGCAGACTGAATAGATCATGCAGGAGGATGTGCTTCAGATTGGGGAATTCCTTCACCGGATTAGCTTCTCTGTATTGTACGCCAACACCATCATCCCATGGGAAAACCTGCTTGAGGTCATCACACTGAGTGATGTGAAGAGTCTCCAATTTGGGCAAGTATGTGTTGCGTGACAATGGGAGAGCAAACTTGAGCCTGGGACACTTGTGCAAATATATGCTCTCTAGTGCTTCAAAACTCCGGTTGCTATCATAAATTGAACCTTTGCTCCAAATGCAGGCAGCAGCAGGGAGGTCTGATGCCCAAATGGCCTCCAGATCTGTAAAGCGGTAACGGAAGCTAGAGGCAAACACTGTCTCTAACTTTGGGCACCTCTCCACACGGCACCATTTGAGTACAAATATGAAGTACAAACCATCACCTGGGAACTTAGGTGTAACAGCAAGGATACATGAATTGTCATGCACGCGTAAGGAGTCAATGCACTTCAATGTCACATAATAAATGGCTTTGATTCCCTTGTCGCTGTCCACATCTGTGAGGGTAATCCCCTCGCCAACTTCCATATGACGATCCAAGGGTGCAGGCCATTTAATTTCACTATCATAAGCAGAAACCCCCTGTAGAAAGACATCATTATAAGCATAGTAGCGTGATTTGGGGATAACCTTATCCATTCTTAGCCCTTTAGTTTTGCTGGTACTGCTAGTAGTTGGCACGTGCAGATCTAGATAAAGGTTGCTAGTTATCATAGATCCATATTCTTTGGTCAGCAAGGACTGAATGATCCTTGCATCTGCTGTGACAATATAGCTTCTATGTTGGTTGTGTGAGGGGTTAGAGACAGAGTAACGAAGGTTTGTATCCTCTGTTTCAAGGGTGTCAATGCATAGCACTTCCAGTTGTCTTTTTCCATCCCACCAAAGTATTGCACGAAGCTGCTTGCAGCCCATCATGAAGACCTTCTTCAGCCCTTTAAGCTGCACTACCGTATCTCTGAGGTCAATTCTTTTGACTGATGTGCGTGACAGGTTCAACTCATCAAGGCCTGGTAGTTCTCCATGCAACAAGAAACTCTCCAAACGCTCACAACCAGACAAACATATCTTGGAAAGTTTGTCTGACTTTGCATTTAAGCTAAATGTTTCAAGTGCTGGAGGTAGTCCTTCTGGGCCTATATGATCCAACGCAACACATCCATCTAGGACCAAAGTTGTCAGGCTAGTTGAAGAAGATAAGCTTGGCAAAATTTGTATGGTGCTATTACCAGATAGATCGAGGAGCTCCAACTTCACCGTATCATTGAACTCATCTTTTTCTCCTGTCTCCCAAGACCTGGTAGGCTCAATCACTCGAAGCTTGCAAAGATTCTGCAATTGTCCCCAAGCAAGGTGGTTGCGCCAAATCCTTCCCTGCTTTATTTCAACCTCTCTCATGTTTGATGCCATCTGCTCTGCAAGATCTTGCGATAGATCAAATTCCCAATCCGTGTGGCTTATATCCAGCACCCATAGGCTCTGAAAAAACTCTATTTTTGGTCTCCCTTGCTTGTCCTCCTCTTCTTGCCCTTGATCTTGACAGTGGTCTAATCCAAGGAATCTTAGAGTACGGCACGAATAGAAAGGAGGCAAATTAAAGTTGAATATGCATCTAGAGAGCTTTAATACACGCAGTCTCTCTGATTGCTTAAACATGTCACATGGTAATGTTGTGTATAATCTGCCTTTAGAAGCAAGGAAAAATGATGTTAAATTCCGAGATAGTGCTGTTAAGTTTTCCTTTTCTCCACTGTTAGATGTATAGGTGACTGACTTCCAAACATCAATGTATTCATGACCCCAAAATGTTATAGGTCTCGATGAAAATTCCATTCTTTGCATTTGTTTATGGAGATCGGCAGAAACTTCCCAGGATTCATCATCATCTGACTGATCTTGTTGTCCAATAATGCCATCGCAAACCCAATAGCTGGAAGCGTGGGTAGCCCAGTTGTAGTCCATGGTACTGCCACCCTTTTCATGCAACCACAAGATGTATGTGATACACTTGGCAGCTATTTCTGGGGTGATGCCCTGCTTCTGTTGCATGTGCTTGACAACTTCTGTAGCCTCTTCCAATATTAGTTGAGCAGTGACATTTTGGAAATCCCAGTAAATATTCTTATAGATATAGAGATGTGAAGTGTCCACCTTTTCTTTTATTTCTGGGTTGACCCGAAGGCTTCCTCTGAAGGTCCACAATACTTTATTATTAGTGCTATTGCTAAACCAGTCATGTCGGGGGAGGCCAAAATCTGCAATGTCAATTGTATTGTTGCTTCCGTTGTGAAAAATCACCAAACAACTGAGGTCCCTAGTGGTTTGATATATCTCTCTAGCAGCCTCTGCTATCTCTGCTCTAGAGCCTTCATCTACCCCACTGAAATCATCTTCCATGTCTTGCCTATCAAAAGCAGCCATTACCCTCTGACTCTGAGGAAGCTTGAGCTCATCAGCTATTGCCCTTTGCAGTGCCCTTCGGCTCTTCCACCTGGAGCAGTCAATGTGGATGATTCTATCAAACTTGTTCATCAGAGATGGTGGTGGGTGCTCTGCTATAGCTCGGAGCATAGTAGAAGCAGCCAGTCCATCAAATCCATCGAAGTAGATGGCCTTGTGTGCATTCCTTCCGGTATCTTCCAAGTACGGGATTATTCTTTGTACTGCCTGCTGGACTGTGTACACTCGGAGTTCCTGCATAAATTAAATTAAAAATTATTATTTGACGTCAATTATTAGTTGAGAGTCCACAAATGTACTAGTACGTGCCCTGCTATTCTGTGTTGATCACGTACGTAATAACTAACTGAACACGTACGTACGTGCCGCACTTCTCGTTCTTTGTGGCAACACTAACTAACTAGTAGTAGCAAACTGATTGTTACGAGATCGATCAGGTGATACCGGCAGACCTCTGCTGATGACAGTGGCTGAATGCGGTTAGGGTTGAGCGCGTGTATTCTCTCGGGTTGCTGGACCGGAGTGTCCTAGGCTTTGGGCCATCGGGCGGGCTTGTAATTGTCGCGGCCCATCTGTATGCCACCTCGCTCAGAGTTTAACAGCGGAACCGATGAGAACGGTTAAGAAATAACAGAATCCCAAATTCGTTCCCCAACAAATTTATTCTGGTATAAAGACTACATTACGACAAGCCGTACCGTTATCTTACTGCACGACAGACCAATCTCACCGTCCCTTTCTCGGTTATCCACGGCCACGACTTCTCCCCACCGCATCGATGCTGTCTTCCTTCTCGGTTTCTCTACATCCCTTTCTCTCTTCCGGTGGATCCGGCCTCTCTCACCTCCTCCTCAGTAGTCGGGGCCGACGGCGCCATGGATCCGGCGGATTTGGCCTCCCTCCGGTGACCTCCTCCCCAGCAGCCATATTCCACGTCCACTACGCCATGGATTCAGCAGCGGCGGCGGCGGCCATGGCGGATCTAGTGAGGTAGGCCTCCTCCTCCTCCTTCACCACGGCCTCGTCCTCCCGCTTGTCGCCTCCACACTGCCGTCATCTCGCGCGCACCGCGCCAGCAGCCGCTCAGCCGAACCAGCATGCATCGACGAGCGGCACCTGCCGGTGGCCGCGACCTGCCCGATGCTCAGCTCCCCCAAATGTTAGGGAGCAGGTCGTCGCCGCCCAAGTCACAGCTCCTCTGAACCAGCTCATCACCTGAAACCAGAAGCCGCACGCCACTTCCTATTCCATCTGCGTGTGCGTTGCGGCGTCTGACGGACTCCCGAGTCCCTACTCTGTCACTCTGAGCAGGGCAGCAGGCGACTTGGCCGTTGCGAGCTCCGACCCTGGCGAGGCGATGCCCTGTAGCTGCAGCCTACGACGCAAGCTGCAAGCGCTCACTTACTTGTTGCCTTGCTGAGGTAAAAACACGTGTGGTTATTTTGCTTGTTGGTCAGGCACTAATGGCATCAAACCCTATAGCTAGAAGAGTTACTTGCTTTTGTTGTAACGTGGGCGCAAGTTGCCTTGCTTGCACGGCGTGCGGCGAGCACAAGGCATCATCAGGATGTAGTGACGCGTTGGCAGGTGCTTACAATGTGCTCGACGAAATGACTGAGCACATTTCTATTTTGCTTTGGCTGGTATGTGCATCTTTGTATCTATCATGAATCTGTATTGCCAGCCTTTCCATTACTATATAGCTACTATGATTTCTAGGCTTATATTATTACCGCCCCCCTTAATCCACCACGGGAGACTAAATTAGGATGCTCGCAACTATGTGAATGGCTATAGTATTAGCATTAAATTTCATACTCTGAAGGAATTATTATCATAGGTATGCAACTAATTATAAGCCTAATGGATAAAACAACCTACAAATGGATAAAACAACTACTAAGCTTAGTAGTTTTAGTTGTGATTTATGAGCCGCCACTGAGTAGTACGAATGGATTTAGGATGACCTTTTACCGACATGATTACACATAGTTTGAGTGCTGCTAGTCTATCTGGAAATATGGAGCCTCCTAATTGATCAAATACAGAGGGTTACATAGACAGATACCGAGGGCTTGTGGTTGTTTATTTAGAATGATGATGATATGAGAGACATATATGCTGTACTGCGGAAAGCAGAAATGCAGACTTATCGGAACTGCTTTGCTACAGCAAGCGTTTCGGCGGCTGCTACAACAAGCCTGCCTACATTTACTATTCTTTTTTGTTCGTCTATTTTCTAACTGTATGGTATGAACTACTTATCGAAACCATCAATTAATGGAATCATCATTAGACAATTTCACTAGCATTCAAAAGTCTTGTTTTTTAGTTAAACACATGGAATCCCTAATCCTATCATTACGCTAGGCAATAATGTTGTTACATATAGGCAATAGTATGATCTCATATAGGCAATAATCTTCTTTGGATTAGGCAAAGTACTATTTCAATTAGGCAAAACCACTATCTCAATTAAGTAAAAGACTTAACCTGCATGTTTATCCACACTAATATTTTTAGGACTGACTTGATATGAATCATAATATGGGTGTATGCACCAGTGGCGAATCTAGGATTTCAGGTTATCGGAATTTGGTATGCTTGCTCAAAAAAATTCAGTAGAAAATATTTGTTGTTGTTTGGTCTCTCTCGGTGCATGCTTGGGGAGAAGAGAGCACGGGAGGCTTTGATTTGGAGATGATAAATCCATTTTCTAATTCAGGTAATAAGGTTGTGTATTCGATAAATCCATTTTCTTATTCGGTAATAAGGTTTAAATTCATGTACTAAGTAGAAACGTGAGGGGCCAGATTTTTGAGAGGTGTCGTTCAATAAATCCATTTTCTTATTCGTTTAAATTCATGTACTTCGTGAGGGCCAGATTTTTGAGAGGTGTCGTTCACTCGTTCTGTCGTAGATGAGTGTTTTTTCTACAAAATACGTGTATGTACTCCTGTACATGGTGGAAACACAGGGTATGTTGAAGCATATACAGCATACCCTGTAGCTCCGCCCCTGGTATGCACGTGTACACAACTATGTTTTACCTTGCTATGTATTTTTTGAATGCAATTTTGCTATATTTCATCTGCCAAGACGTAGGGAGATTAGTTTTACTTGTTTCACTTGTCTCAGAAAGGAATTCTTTCTGTGCAAGTAGAGATATTTTATATGTGCACTATGCTTATTAGAGTTGCATGTCTTACAAGGTAGTAAGCCATAAACCTTATGATCACAGGGCAGACATCTTTAGCTTTGCTATCATTCTGTGGGAGCTGGTCACTTCAAAGGTAAACCATGGTGCCGAATCAAGCTTTTGCCTTGTTTTGAGTTATATGAGCATCTTATAATTGGGCTGAAGGCAACACTTAGCCTTAATTGGTAAATTGTTGTCGATTTTGTATGATTTTCTGAATTGGGGTTGCATTCATTAGTTTTTCATGCCTACAACTCTGTGTCTAATCATGCTTGTCTATCACGGTGTGATGGTCTTTTTGACTAGAATAGGCTAAATTGCCTATTTAGGAAGACATTATTGTCTAATAGATGACACTTAAATTGCCTAAGAAAATGCAATCCACTATTACATTACCTTCTCATCACCAATAGAGGCTCCAGGAACATCCCCTAGCATTTTTAGGTACTTCTTTTTCAGTTGATAAATCTTGCTGTTGCACATGTATTTTAAACGGTTCAATTCACTGTTTACATATTCCTATCCCCATGACGTTGGATCCGCTGGTGTGGTGCTCCTCACTGTGTCACCATCCCCCGGGCCGAGCGGCGCCACATATGCACTCTCCTATCTCGCCTTTACAACTAACCTTGCTTCCCTAAATTTTAGAACTATGTGCACCCATTTCTCCTCGTGCCTATGCTATGGGCCTGCATTTCTGGTTGTCTCACTATTATTACTTTATCAGCCACACTGTTTTTGCTTAATTTATAACAATATTATTGCTTAATGCCTTACACTATTTTGCCTAACACAACACATACTTGTGAAACATTCAACACTGAAACTGGCAGAATATTTCAGGGCTTCCAACAGTAAGTGAAACATTGAAACAAAATGCATGTTAAAAATTACATATATTAGCTTTTCTTTTGCATGTCAGTTAGGTGCCTTGACTCTGATAAAAGTGACAGCCAATGAGCTTCTGAAAGTAGTTTTCCAGATTGTAGGCCTAAGCCTCGGCCCTCAGGTAGATTCATGTACATTTGTTAATGTTGATGTCCACATAGAAATATAACTGGATGGTTGCATCTACTGGGCAGTTACAATAGCATTTTAGGGTGAGAGTAGCAACTTGGTTGTTGGGAGCAGCAATTGAAAGTTGTTCGTTATCTTCAAATTTAGACTCCTCAAGAGATAGTCTTAGAGATAGAGATAGTCATATCTCAGAAATTGTAGGGTCTAATTGAGTACAAAAAGAAGTGTTTGCTTGAGATGTTTCTCTATATACTTCGTACAAGAAATCAAAATCAGGGGAAATTCAAATTTGTGATCCCTTAGGCAAATATATTCATTGGGCAAAGCAAAAAAAAAAAAAAAACAAGGTAGCATTTTTTTCTGCATATAATCATGCTTTTTAATGCATGTATTCTTGTCCTAAATCACACTATTTTTATTTGTCTGTGTTTCTACAGGGAGGAGGGGGACACCAACAGCAGTGCAGTTGAAGCAATCTAGTGAATAAGCATGAAAAGTTTGCACTCATCCTGGTAGTACAAGTCAAGAACATAAAAAATCGAGCTGGCACTTGTGCAAACGAGCATGTGCATTCGTAGTTGTTAGGTGTGAATATGTGGCAAGGAATATTGTTTGTTGCTTTTTGATTTTTTGGGGTTGGTGTTAAGATCTTATTTTGTGGGGAAACCCATCAGAAAATTGTGGATCTTGATTGTAAATGTACAGGGGCAAAAGAACTCATACATACATGGCCTTACTCTGCATTATTACCAGTTAAATTTGGGTGCTTGTAGCCGTTGTGTACACGGGCGACGGAAAAATTAGAAAGATTTGTTTATTTTTTTCTCCTCTGAGGTGGTAGCGGTGGAACCAAATGCTTGGTGCCTATGCTAATTAATGGACGGGGGACGCCTGGGAGGTCTGCGGGGGCCTAATCATGCGAGTTGGTTGATTGGCGCCAGAAAGGAGCGAAGAATAATAGAAATTGCCTGATATGGAAAGTTTTTGGACCGACACACTCATGGTTGCCGTTGGTTTCCAAAAGCGGCATGGCCGTGCGACAGGCTTAAATTACGGCCGGCCGTAATTTAGCCTCCGCCATCATTTATTCTTCCCCATTCTACTTTCCGTGCCTTCCCGGTCTCAAATCCCTATTCTAGTTATCAGTTCGAGTAATGGGACTAGCTACGCCGAGGCTACTGCATGCCGTGCGTGCGTACACACTTAGGCAGGTGTCAATCAACTACTTCTATACACTATTATAAGGTATAAGACAAGCCTCGCCGCGTTTAGTTTGCTGCCTTGTTAGAGCAGAGCTAGGGACTCGATCGAGATGCATAGGTACGAGCACCAACATGCGTCCGTATGCAAATTACCTCACATATATATGGACCTTCCTTTCTTTAAAATGCCTATGACAGTCTTAAAGCGAATTTAGGATCCGAATAATAAAGAATATCTTTTCATTAAGCAAAATGAAGACAAATCTTCATTTCTGTGTGTCCATTATACCTAACTATGTATTCCTATCTTTGGGCAGCCTAATTACCAATGTTCATTATCCCAATAAATTTAGACTCCTAGCTAGAGGAACAAAACTATACAGAGGGCCCCTTAATATATGTATGTAATATCTAAAATCTAGAGTAAAATGCACATTAGGTACTCAAACTATTGGCTCCTTCCCATCCGGATACTCCAACTATCAAACCGACTATTCAGGTACTCAAACTATTGCTGTGGCTCATGCACGGTCCTGACGCAGCCACGACAACAACTTAATCCGATGTGGCTGTGCCATCATGGCTGGAACTTAGCAAAAACCCCCTACCTCTCTCTGGTCCTCATTCTCAGGTCCACCGCTCCAATTCCCCATTTCAAAGTTAGGGTTCTTGGCTCCCCGACGCAGTGCCCACCGCCCGCTGCCGCTGACAGCGCGCGCATCTGGCCGCTGCCCGCCGCTGGTGACAGCGCACGCATCCAGCCGCCGCCCGCCGCCGGTGACAGCGCCCGCATCCGCCCGCCGGTGACAGCGCTCGCATCCGCCCGCCGCCTGGCGCCGCTGACAACGCCCGCATCCGGCCGCCGCATCCGGTCGAACCAATCAATCTTGCCATCTAGGTACACTCGATCTTCACCATGACCACAGAAAAATCCATTATGATGCACTTCTACTGAAAATTCTTCATTGTCAGGCCCTAAACAGTGAAAAGGAACCCTAAAATTAGGCACTGAATTGGAGCATCGCAACACTACTAGAGCAAGCACTATGACAACAATTTCATTGGGCATAGCTAGCATTTACTATGGGGATACACCTCGTGGACATGTACCGTAGGTTGGAGCCGGCTCCCCTTTCAATCGACGGCGCCCAGGCATGGTGCCGCCGCGCCGCAGTCTGTGCGCAGCGGGCGACACCCCACGTCTTCTCCCCTTGCCCACGAACTCATCCTTTGAATCTTCAAGGGTCGCCTCCTTGCCCGCTGCTCCGGCCCGCCCACCTCTTCCTCCTTGCCCGCGAGTTCGCCGCCTGGCTTTCCTTTACGCGGGGCTCGGCAGCAACAGATTGGGGGAGAGGGTTGAAAGTGATGCCTACAACGTTCCCGGGGGGGTTTCTGCTAAAATGATGATGGCGTGGCACGCCCACATCAGCTCAAGTCGCTCGCGTGGCAACATCTGGACCGTGCGTGCGACGCGGGAATAGTTTGAGTACCTCGATAGTCGGTTTGAAAGTTGGGGTACCCGGATGGGAAGGAGCCAATAGTTTGAGTACCTACTGTACATTTTACTCTAAAATCTACATCTACATCCATATCTAAATCTATATATCTATATACTTACTTTAATACCGAAGAGGCACAATATATCTATATGTATACCTGATACTAAATTTTATTCCAACTTAGCTAAAGTGGCTTGGCGTCAACATCAGTTAAAAAAAGAATCCTATGATCAAGTCCAACTCTGCCTCTGGCTTTCCCGATCGACTCATACATCCGACGCACATACAAATGCAGACGAGCGCAATCTGCATAGAGGACCTCCCAGACCGAAGCCCAAGCCTACCACAGCGTTCTTGGATGACTCATTCGCGGCTTGGAGGTAGGACAACTTGTCGCACAA
Organism: Themeda triandra; assembly: GCA_018135685.1. NCBI lineage: Eukaryota > Viridiplantae > Streptophyta > Magnoliopsida > Poales > Poaceae > Themeda > Themeda triandra. The sequence continues at coordinate 72,557 of JAENPR010001401.1, forward strand.
CCAACGCGGGGAGGATCTTGGCATCGGTGTCGAGAAGACAACGGAGAAGGTGGAGCGGATCCAGTTGTGAGCGTCGGGCAACCGTTGGGACGACAGCCAGAGCGAGGTGAGAGATCTTGGAAGCGCAGGAGTCGGGCATCTTGTGAAGGGAATCATGGGATATTGCTCATGTCATAAAAACAAGAGGACATTCAACAACGTCACCAGCACTCCACAGTCGTGATGGAGCGAGTCCGGGAGGAGGCCGGAGAGTGGACGGTAGCGGACTTCAGAGCAGTCAGGACAAGTTGGCCAATCAGTTCAGGTCACTCGGAAGTTATATCTGAAGCAGAAATTGTTTGGCTTGTTTGGCTTGAAGATGCAGGAGGAGACAGATCTTGCAGGGCACATCAATATCTTCATTCAATTGATTGTTGATCTTGTGAAGGTTGATGTGAAGATTTATGATGAATATAGGACGGTTATTCATCTGTGTTCATTGTCGAGGTCTGATGAGCACTTGGTAGCTACGCCGACGTATATGGGAAGGAGGACATCAAGGTGGAGGACATTGTTTCTATGTTGCTTGCTCATGATCAAAGGAAGAGTCTTTTGGTGATGCCTTCTATGTTAGGGGAGATCATGGTGTGGAAGACAAGAGGAGCAACAAGAAGAAGGGGTCGTAGTGCTTTAAGTGTAATGTTGTAGGACATACAGAGAACTGTCCAGAGCTAAAAAAGGACGAAGGATCCATAAGTGTTGTGATTGCCAATAGAAATATGACTCTGGTAGCGATGGTGACTTTCTCACAGTGTCATGTGAAAAGTTTTGTGAGGCATGGTTGTTGGATTCACCTAGCTCATTCCATGCAACATCAAAGGAGTTATTCATGTCATACACTGAGAAGGAAAATGGTTTTACTTGGGATATGGTTCAGGCTATCTTGTTGTAGAAGTAAGCGACATCAAGTTCAAGATGTGTGATGGTAAAGAGATGCTACTCAAGGGTGTGAAACATGTGTCGGGGCTAACATGGAACCTGATTTTGTTTGGTTTATTGCATGAAGAAGGCTATTTGTATCAGGAGGCTCCTGATAAGAAGACTTTGAGAGTCATGCATGGAGGCAAGACGGTCACGATTTATGAGAAGTCAAGTGCATAACAATACAAGCTGAAAGAAAGCGTTGTTGATGGTGGAGTCATGGATGGCAATGCAAATGTGGTGGTGTTCTATCTTGTGTTGGGAATATGCCCTAGAGGTAATCATAGAGATGATGATATTCTGCCTGTATCCATGATATGTAATGTGTCCATTGAATATCCATTAAAGACAACTTGTATTGATTGACAATTATGTGAATTGTTTGTGGAACTCTTTTACTTGTATGGTTATTCTATATTTGTCCCTGGTCGGAGTTCATGTGAGGACACACATGAATACTAGACTAGCACATGTATTAGTTGATGACTATGTTTCACAAGTCATGGACATGGGGATGTCGAACTAATAATGTGGGCACATGTATGACATGTAGGCTGGGATCGACCCAACATGAGATTGTCTCTATACACATCATATACGTTATGTCCTTCGACTTGAGATTGTTGTATGTGCTCGAGATGTGTATCGACTTGCTTAGGGACTGACAAACGCTACTCCGTTACTGGGTAGTTATAAAGGACGTCTTCGGGTTTGTCGAGAAGCATGCTATGAGACATAGACAATCAAGATGGGATTTGCCCCTCTCTGATGAGAGTGATATCACTTTGGATCACTCAAGTGATTGGATCAACAAATGCATGGCCGTGCTTGGGTTAAGTGTTAACCCACGAGTTGAACCAAATATCATGAGGCAAGGGAGTAACTTGTATGTGGTCGTAGTGGTTCGTCGATATGATCATTTGCGTGCACATAGGAGTTGTCACGCCTTGCTAGAGGCTGTCGGCTATTGGGCGAATAGGAGTATTCGGCCCATGTCTATGTGTGCGTGAACCCATAGGGTCGCACGCTTAAGAGGCTGGAAGCCTAATTCGGGTTGGACCCGAATTAGACAAGGCTTAGGGTTTCTAATGGGCCTCCAACTCGGGAGCACATGAGAGACGCCTATATAAGTAGAGGGGAGGGCGCGGCCAAACCTAATCTACACCCTTTGGCGCCGCCGTCGCCCTCCACGCTCTCGCCTTCGCTCCTCGCGGACCTAGCGGTCCGGAGGCGCATTGCTTCTTCCTCGTACGTGTGGGACACCTCGGAGGTGCTGCATGCGGAGCACGAGGACGGCGCAAGTGGTGGGAGGAGTTGTTGGACGACCACGCAACTGCACGGCACTACTGCGACGCGCTCGACTACATCGAGTCATCTTCCGCTGCATCTGCGCGTCTAGTGGTAATCCCGTAACCTGTAACTAGCAGTAGATCCTGGGATATGAGGTAGAAAAATTTTGTTTTCGGGCTAGTGTAGCATCCTCATAACCCTTCAGTGGTATCGGAGCTCGGTACTGCGTCGTTATAGGTTCTGGATATTGCATATGGTGATATGCGCGGTTATAATGAGTCTCTGATCTTGGTTCATGGTCTTGCCGCGTTGGTCTTGTAACGATCTACTCGTACCGGTCGGAATTCCGCCATCCAAGTTAAGTGATACATGTAAATCCAGTCACGGCGAGTTTGAGATCAATCAGATTGATTGAACTGAACCCTAGGTCAAGTGCCTAGCGCATGTGATGCGCGGCAGTGGTAGATTGGATTTGTTGCCGGGCGCCGGGTTGCCGAGAAAAGTTCTGTTCGTAAAACGGCCGTAACTTTTCAACCGTAACTCGGATGGAGACGATCCTTAAACGAAAGTTGTAGACAATTTCGAGAAGGACTCAATCGAATCCCACTTTGTTGGATTCGACGAGATTAGAATTGCGAAATAAGGTCCACAAAATAGAGTTTTTCACGATTTACTTTTGTAGTCGGAATCGGTTAACTCGTTTTGCGGGTTTTCGTATTTGGTATAGCCCTTATGTGTATGTGATGCATGTATGTAATTAATTCATGGCTTGCATGTCATGAGGATGACAATATGGGCTGGAGCCATATAGATATTGTCAAAATTATTGTAATGGCCTGCGTGCCAATCTGTGATGATCCTATCCGCGATGATGTAATTTTAATTCACTAGCTTTGGCATTAGTGATAGTTAGTCATGGTGGATTTGTCACTGAAGGATGGCATACATAGATCATGGAGATGGAGATCACCATGATGAAGCAGTTGTTGAGATGGAGATCTCGAAAAGAACAATGGGCTATACCAAGTCACATCTGTGTTTATGCCGTTCTTACTATGTTCTACTTTCACATGCTATAATGTTTTTGTCTACATTCGTGCGGTAGTGAAGTAGAACGATCCCTCAGTAATGTTTGAGTTCGTCCTCCCCCAAACCTTGCACTGTCACCGTCTTGTACAATCGGTGGTGGGTCTATGAAATTAGGGTGCCACCGATTTTCCTTGACTAGACAGGTTCGTATCGGATACTTACTGCAGAAGGTTTGGTTGCTTGAACGAGGTTATCCTAACGGTTAGGGACCTTGGAGCATAAGAAGTTGGTAACCCAAGCATAGAGATGCTATCCAACAACAAGAGTCATATGCGATATGATTAGCAAAGAGTTGCTTACCGATCTACCATGTCTTCTAGCGGTGATGCTAAAGCTCACTAGTTGACTTGTTAGTTGTGGGTCTTGAATCACTAAGTTTCAATCAAGGGATATTGATTTTGGTGGGAGTAGATTATATTTGATATTATTTACTCTATCATGGATACTTTGTCTTAGTATTTTGCATTACTTTTGTTGTAGATTAAATGGCGTCTTCTAAGCAACCATTTACTTTGCGTTCGATTCTTGAGAAAGATAAGTTGAATGGAACAAACTATGCGGATTGGATCCGCAATCTGAGAATTGTTCTTAGGGTGAGAAAAAGGAGGATTATCTAGACAACCCCTTACCGAGATGAGCTGCCGAGATGCATGCTTTTGAGAAAAATGCTTACAAGAAAGCATGTGATGCTGATCTTGAGATAAGCCGCCTTATGCTTGCATGTATGGAACCCGATCTCGAGATGCGGTTCGATAACAATCATTCGGCGAATGATATGATCGTGGCGCTTGAGGATATGTTCCAAACTCAAGCTAGGACCCGAAAGGTTCAATGTCTCTAAGGCGCTTCTTGAAACCAAGCTAGCGAGAGGGTGCGGTTGTTGGGCCACACGTAATCAAGATGGTTGGTTACACTCGAGGTTGGAGAAGCTAGGCTTCCAATTGGCCCGAGTTGGCTGCGATTTCATTCTCTCATCTCTGCCGCCCAGCTATGGAAACTTCATCTCGAACTACCATATGCATGGGGCGGAGAGGGTTTGAATGAGTTGTGTGGCATGCTAAAACAGAGAGGCGGAGACATTAAGAAGCGAGGTTGGTGGCCAAGTGTTGGCGATCCCGAGAACAAGCCTAACTTTAAGAGAAAGAAGGGGGGAAGAAAAAGGGCAAGGCTAAAGATGAGATCTCCAAGCCGGCTCCGCCCGCCCCCAAAAGTTTGGACCACCAACGATGCTAAATGTTTTCATTGTGGTGGGGAAGGTCACTGGAAAAAAAGCGCAAGCGTACTTGGTGTCCTTAAAGAAGGACGGCGGTAGTAAAGGTACTCCCGCTCATACGCTTGTTGTTTATGTTACAGACATTTTCCTCGCTAACTCTTATATCAATTCTTGGGTATTTGATACCGGATCGGTTGCTCATATTTGCAATACGATGCAGGGAATGATAAGAAGTAGAAGCGTGGAGAAAGGAGAGGTTGATTTCCGCGTGGGCAACAATGCAAGAGTTGCTGCGTTGAACGTTGGGACGATGCAACTTCACCTGCCGTCAGGATTTATATTGAAATTGAATAATTGTTATTTTGTTCCTAGCTTAAGTCGAAACATTGTGTCGCCTTCATGTTTGATGAAGGATGGTTATTCATTTGCGAGTAAAGACAATGGTTGTGTTATCTCAAAGAATGATATGTTTGTGGCTTTTGCATCCATTATGAATGGATTATTTATTTTAAATCTTGATGATGCACACATACGTAATGTTAATGCTAAAAGGCCTCGGCTTAATGAGTTAAGTCCTACATATATGTGGCATTGTCGTTTGGGTCATATAAGTGAAAAACGCATGAAGAGGCTCCATGATGATGGACTTCTAACTTCGTTTGATTTTGAATCTTACGAGACATGTGAGGCTTGCCTATTATGCAAGATGACCAAGACGCCTTTCTCGGGTTTTCTGAGAGAGCATCGACTTGTTGGAACTAGTACATGCGATGTATGTGGACCAATGAGCACGACGGCTAGAGGCGGATTTCAATACTTCATAACTTTTCGATGATTTTAGTAGATATGGCTATGTCTACCTATTGAAGCATAAGTCGAAACATTTGAAAAGTTCAAAGAATTTCAGAATGAAGTAGAGAATCAACGTGGCAAGAAAATTAAGGCCTTGCGATCGATCGTGAAGGCGAATATTTGAGCCACGAGTTTAGCAATCATCTTAAGAGTTGTGGAATTGTTCCACGGCTTACGCCCACAGGAACGCCGCGAGAGAAATGGCGTGTCGGCGGCGTAATCGGACTTTGTTGGACATGGTTCGGTCTATGATGAGCCAGTCGGACCTACCTTTATCGTTTTGGGGATACGCTCTAGAAACAGCCGCTTTCACATTAAATAGAGTACCATCTAAGTCTGTAGTTAAGACACCATATAAGATATGGACTGAGAAGAGTCCTAGTTTGTCTTTTCTAAAAATTTGGGGTTGTGAAGTTTATGTCAAACGGCTTATATCAGATAAGCTAACACCCAAATCGGACAAATGTTTTTTCGTGGGATATCCGAAGGAAACCTTAGGATATTACTTTTACAACCGCTCAGAGGGCAAAGTGTTTGTTGCTCGAAACGGTGTTTTCTTAGAGAAAGAGTTTCTCAAAAGAGAAAAGAGTGGACAAAAGGTGTATCTTGAAGAAGTTCAAGATGAGCCGATCGAGAAGGACTCTACAGTGATGCTAATGTAGCGAGAACAAGTTGAGATGCCCGTGGCCACGAGACACCTCCACAACCACGAAGATCGGCAAGACTTCGCGAATTGCGTGGGGATCTGTTATTGTTGGACGATGACGAACTGTAACATACGCGAAGCTATGATGGACTCGAGATTCCGAGCAATGGCGAGTGCCATGAGATCCGAGATAGATTCCATGGGAGATAATCAAGTTTGGAACTTGGTTGACCCGCCTGATGGTGTAAGACCCATCGAGTGCAAATGGATCTATAAAAAGAAGAAAGATATGGACGGAAATGTTCACGTCTATAAAGCTCGACTTGTCGCAAAGGGTTTTCGGCAAGTTCCAGGAATTGACTACGACGAGACATTCTCTCCAGTAGCGATGCTTAAATCTATCCGGATCATTCTAGCAATTGCTGCCTATTTTGATTATGAGATTTGGCAAATGGATGTTAAAATAGCCTTTCTAAATGGAAATTTAGAGGAGGACGTGTATATGATACGGCCCAAAGGTTTTGTTGATCCAAATAATCTTTGGAAAAATATGCAAGCTTAAGAAATCTATTTATGGGTTAAAGCAAGCATCTCGGAGTTGGAACATTCATTTTGATGAGGTTGTCAAAGGGTTTGGCTTCCGTCGAATGAAGAAGAGCCTTGTGTTTACCAAAAGGCTAGTGGGAGGTATTTGTTGTGTTTCTAATCTTGTATGTGGATGACATACTATTGATTGGGAATGACATTCCTATGTTGCAATCAGTAAAGACTTCTTTGAATAATAGTTTTTCTATGAAGGATTTAGGAGATGCAGCATACATCTTGGGCATTAAGATCTATAGAGATAGGTCGAAAAGGCTAATAGGATTATGCCAAGATACATACATTGACAAGGTGTTGAAACGGTTCAACATGGAGCAATCCAAGAAAGGGTTCTTGCCTATGTCACATGGTATGCGCTTTAGCGACAAGCAATGTCCTTCATCAGATGAAGAGCGCAAACGCATGAGTAAGGTTCCATACGCTTCGGCAGTTGGTTCCATCATGTATGCCATGATATGTACTCGCCCGGAGAGATGTCTCATATGCTCTAAGTGTTGTGGCGGTACCAAGGCAATCTGGTGAGAGTCACTGGACGCTGGTTAAAAACATCCTTAAGTACTTGAGAAGGACTAAGGATGAGTTCCTAATCTATGGAGGTGAGGAGGAGCTCGTTGTAAATGGTTACACCAATGCTAGCTTCCAAACTGATGTAGATGATTCACAATATCAATCAGGTTTTGTGTTCACAGTAAATGGTGGTGCAGTAAGCTGGAAAAGTTCCAAGCAGGAGACAGTGTCCGATTCTACAACAGAAGCCGAGTACATTGCAGCTTCCGAAGCTGCAAAGGAAGGTGTTTGGATGAGGCGTTTCCTCATTGATCTTGGTGTGTTTCCTTATGCGGCTAGCCCATTGAATCTACATTGTGACAACAATGGAGCGATAGCGCAGGCTAAGGAGCCAAGGAATCACCAGAAGAACAAACATGTACAGCGGAAATTTCACCTCATTCGACAGTTTATCAGCGAAGGTGAAATTAAGATGTGCAAAATACACATGGATTTGAATGTAGCAGATCCGTTGACAAAGGCCCTTCCACAGCCTAAGCATGAGGCGCACATGAGGTCTATGGGGATTAGACATCTTAGAGATTAACTCTAGTGCAAGTGGGAGACTGTTGGGAATATGCCCTAGAGTTAATCATAGAGATGATGATATTCTCACTGTATCCATGATATGTAATGTGTCCATTGAATATCCATTAAAGACAACTTGTATTGATTGGCAATTATGTGAATTGTTTGTGGAACTCTTTTACTTGTATGGTTATTCTATATTTGTCCTGGTCGGAGTTCATGTGAGGACACACATGAATACTAGACTAGCACATGTATTAGTTGATGACTATGTTTCACAAGTCATGGACATGGGGATGTCGAACTAATAATGTGGGCACATGTATGACATGTAGGCCGGGTGACCCAACATGAGATTGTCTCTATACACATCATATACGTTATGTCCTTCGACTTGAGATTGTTGTATGTGCTCGAGATGTGTATCGACTTGCTTAGGGACTGACAAACGCTACTCCGTTACTGGGTAGTTATAAAGGACGTCTTCGGGTTTGTCGAGAAGCATGCTATGAGACATAGACAATCAAGATGGGATTTGCCCCTCTCTGATGAGAGTGATATCACTGGATCACTCAAGTGATTGGATCAACAAATGCATGGCCGTGCTTGGGTTAAGTGTTAACCCACGAGTTGAACCAAATATCATGAGGCAAGGAGTAACTTGTATGTGGTCGTAGTGGTTCGTCTCGATATGATCATTTGCGTGCACATAGGAGTTGTCACGCCTTGCTAGAGCATTTGTCGGCTATTGGGCGAATAGGAGTATTCGGCCCATGTCTATGTGTGCGTGAACCCATAGGGTCGCACGCTTAAGAGGCTGGAAGCCTAATTCGGGTTGGACCCGAATTAGACAAGGCTTAGGGTTTCTAATGGGCCTCCAACTCGGGAGCACATGAGAGACGCCTATATAAGTAGAGGGGAGGGGCGCGGCCAAACCTAATCTACACCCTTTGGCTGCCGCCGTCGCCCTCCATGCTCTCGCCTTCGCTCCTCGCGGACCTAGCAGTCCGGAGGCGCATTGCTTCTTCCTCGTACGTGTGGGACACCTCGGAGGTGCTGCATCTGGAGCACGAGGACGAACCGCAAGTTGTGGGAGGAGTTGTTGGACGACCACGCAACTGCACGGCACTGCTGCGACGCGTTCGACTACATCGAGTCGTCTTCCGCTGCATCTGCGCGTCTAGTGGTAATCCCGTAACCGGTAACTAGCAGTAGATCCTGGGATATGAGGTAGAAAAGTTTTGTTTTCGGGCTAGTGTAGCATCCTCATAACCCTTCATCTTGGTGGTGATGCGGCTATGGGATCAGCCTCATCAGGCCGTTTGAAGTGAGCGGTGAAGGAGATAGCTCAAGTCCGAGTACATGAAGGTTCGCGCATGGATGGCTTCAAGATGGTGTAGGGTTTGTTAGATATGTGTCCAATATGTGTACAATTTTGGTTACAATGGACTTGAGTTGTATCAGGGGTTAGGATAGGGCTGTCGTCGAACTCTGTGTCCTAGCAGGGACATAAATACGAGGCCACCCTAGTTCTAACTATGAGATGACTTGGCAGTTAGTTTTGGTGGCAGTGAGGCCGCGGGATCGCCTGAATGCTAGTATAGCTGCTATTTATGTGGAGGAGTGCACATAGTCATTGCCCCAGTGATTAGGCACATCATCAAACCTCGTTAAAAAAACATCGTGCCTTAGTGTTGTTAAAAAATCAAGCTGCATCTGGGGCTCCAGCTCCAGCACTAGAGCATGTGCGGGCGGAGTCCTCCCAAACATGCCTGTGATAGTCCGTGTCTAACAAAACAATCACCGGTGGTGGAGATAGAAATGAGGTTTTGTTTTTATTTTTTTTTTGTCTCCAGTGGCCGATTGGGCCGTAGTCTTTGTACACAGGAGTGCCCCAACAATTATTCCTGGCTTCTTTAGGAGCTCCACATGACCACATCTTTTTATAACAAGATGAAGATAACAATGGTGAGGCGTTGGAGTAGATCAACACACACTTCCTACTGCTGAGGTGAATGATGATAACACTTCTCTGTCAAAGACTAGATTTTTTTTGAGAAGTAGAGTATGTGTTTAGGAAACTTCCATAGTTGAAGACCCATAGGGTTCCTTGGAGGCAAGCCAAGAGGTTTGGAGGCAGAGTCATTCTAATCTAAATATATAGTAGTGCAGAGCAGAGTAGGTGGGACAACGCAAGAAGAAAGGTCGACGTTGTATGAATGCAGATAGGTCCTATCTTATATCAGAGGAGGAAGTGTAGCCATGGGTAGAGTTTCACGTGGACAGTAGGGACAATGTGCGGGGCGCAAATGCATGGGCACAGACGACGCACTGGGCGCGGTCACCACGGGCCACTAAATTTGGGCATGCAGTCCGGGCCCGTGAGGCATGCACCCCGCATTTTTGGCTTGGTCCGAGCACGACCCGACCTAGTGGCCAGAGGGCCCGGGCTGGCCCGGCCCGAGTAACAGGCCGTGCCTGGGCCTAACCCTAGTCACGTGGGCTGGCCCGACACAGCCCGTAAATTAGAAGAGGCCCGATGGTGGCCCTTAGGTTGGCAACCCTTTGGAATTCAGCCCAGCCCACAGTTCACTTTTTTTATTTCTATAACTCTAAAGGCCAGCCCAGCCGACAGTTCACTTATTTCATTTCTATAACCCTAAAGGTCTAATCCATTCGGCCTGTCACCCACAGGACCACTCCATTCCCCAGCGCCGCACGCCCGCACTCCACTCCACCCTTTGCGCTGCCGCTTTTGCACCGCCGGCCTACTCCTCCTCCCGCATGCGATGTCACACATCCTCCCGCGTGGCATGTTGCCTTCTCACCAAGCGAACTGTTGCCTTCTCACCTTTTGCACTCCTCCACATCCTCCATGCGGCCGCGACGACGGCAACGTCGAGGGCGGCGGTAGCAGCGGCGATGGCGGCTAGCCTCAAGCAGCGGTGGCGAGTGCAGCTGCTTTCCTGTGCAGCAAGATGCGGCCCTGAGCACCTTGGGGGCTTGGGGCGGCATGCGAACTCACCGGAGGGGTGGCCGCCGCCACCCCCCGCAACGCCTGTGCACATGTGCCCCCTTTCCACCTCTCTCTGCTATCATTTGGTGGGCCTTGGGCCGGCCCAACATGCTAAAAAGGTCGTGCCTAACAGGCCAGCATGGCACGAAAAGTGAGCCACAGGGTCGTGCTTGAGCCAAATGCCAGGCCCACGTACCTGGTAGGCACGGCCCGCAGGGCCCACGTGCCTTCTGGGCCCGTTGCCTATCGGGTTGTGCCAGCCCATTGTCGTGCCAGGCCAACCCGTTGCCATCTATACGGGGCACCAGTAGCTCTGAAGTCTCACGGTCTCTCAGGTTAGATTAAGAGTCATGTTTTAGTACCTAAATGCTTGCATGAGTTTGTCAGGGAGTTATTAAGATCTGCTATATTTGTATTGAACACTTGGGTTAATAGAATGTTAGCCTGAGATTAAGTTAATGTCTCTCACTCTTTGGTGCTCTCGTTCCCTCGGTTGCACAATCGTTCCTCGACGCCGGCCAACAGGACGGCATCCTATCCCGCTGCGCTGCTGGGATGCTAAAGGCTGTCCACCACATCACACGATCGACTACTATCTAGGCACAACCCGAGCCAGAGTACCTAATTTGTAAATATGTAAAGTAATAATTATTGTACGAGGACCAAGGGCTTTAGCAGCAATTAAAAAACGTTGCCGACCATACAAGTGAGTAAGCGACCATATCAAGTCAAACAGCATACAAAACATAAGCTGACCATACAGCCATACAACTGCTTGAGTAGTGTGTATGTCACTGTGTGATACGTACCTGTCGATGCATGACGAATTTCTGTCTATAGGAAGGGCCAGCAAATTAACTGAAGAAGCTCCACATATCTGTTACCTACTATTGAGATAATTAAACAAAAGGTGCAACTAAATTACAGCTATTAAGCACGTATGATTCACAATTAATGGAGTTACCTCGCTACAGCAGCTGGTGTGTGTGGTCGAAACTGGTAGTATGTGGTGTGTTCTCTTGTAAGCTCTCTTTGATCGGTTCCAAGTGAAATGAGCTTCAGGTAATTGAGCTGTCTTCCAGCATTAAGTAGCTCGTCAAATCATGACCCAAAGAAAACCAATCTATGCATGTGTTTAACATAATCAGAGGAATTATTCAGAAAACGGATTCATAATGACGATAAGGGGAGGTAATCTCAGTAATTCTAAAATGGCTAGTTTTCTGGCAATGAATAAAGAATGACTCATAAGTCCAAGCAACTTGGGTCAATTTCCTCTTTCACTTTCCAAGGGAACTCAAATTCAAAATATACATTTCGTTACGGAGCCTATATTAATTTTGAGTACCGTTGGTACTTCCAGGTACCTTTATTTTTTCTATATTTTTTATAACCATTTAATTAACTACGCAAGACAACTTATAAAGGAAATTCAGTGTTTTCTACCTTACTTTAAATTTATGATGCAATTGTGATTTTACCTCTAATTTTGTATCTTTCTGATTTTCCCCTCGTCGTTTTGAAATGAAGGCTTTGCTTAGCCCCAACTTTATACCACCTTTAGGTGCCCCTGCCTCCCTGGATTAAATGATGAAAAGATTAAAAAAAAAATTAGCCCACGCACGAAATGACCAAACTACTCATACCTTATCCCTTCCACCCTACACTCATCCGTTGGGTTATTCTTGCTCCCAGACTGCTCCCAAACTATGAAACACTAGCAGGAAATGGCGGCAGTTGTATTTAGACACGCGGCGGCGTGCATGAGCTTGAGGCGGGCAGGTGGCCAGCCGGCCACATGTGGGAAGCGAGCGCGTGCACAGGGCCTCGCTGGAGCGGGAGGGCATATGGCCAGGCATGGTAATACAAAATTCTTAACAGAGGCGGTCATTTTTGATTAACCGTGACGGGAAATGGCAACCGCTACAGTTGAAAGGTCGCCATTAGTGGTGGCTTAACGGAGGCAGTTGCCACTTGCCACTGCCGACCACCATGGGTGGCCGTGCATGAAACCGGGGTGGGCAGCGACCAGCGGACGAGCTGCCGGGCACCAGGGCCTGGGCGAACAACTTTGTTGTTCTTGTGGTTACTTTACTTGTATTTGCAGTGTCTATGCACCTTTCTCAAGTTGATTTCTATACATGGTTTAGTTTGATCTCTACCATTTGGTGCAGTGTCTATGTAAAAGAGGAGGTGCCTCAACATCTCCATCTACCTCTAAGGAAGTGTGGCAATTGGCAGATATGAATTTGGTGCTATCTCTGATTAAATAATTTCGCTGTGTCGAAACTTCTGAGAGTTTTCATCGGAATTTCTGACATACATATCGAAATTTCTGGTCCAAACTTTGAAACTTCTGACAAATTCTAAGCCGTTGCTTAATATGAGAGCGAGCCCAGTATCCATATACAGAAAGCAATGGCCATGGCCATACTTAAGCAGTTACAAAATGTTGCTGAGCACACAAGTGACCATACTGTATGTATCTCCCAGGAGGAGGAAAAGACCGTACCTGGACCTGTCCAGACATGACGAATTTCTGTGTGTATATATAGGAGGGACCGACAAATTAAGTGAAGAAGCTCCACATATCTGTCACATCTCTGCACATAGTATAGTTACCTGTTATTGAGAAAATAAAACCAAATACAATTTTTTTTTTTTGAAACGAATCAAGGGCAGGAGAGCTGTAGAAAACACAGTATAATCCGTATACTACCTGTTATTGAGAGAATGAAACCAAAGGTGCAACTAATGACTGCTATAAAGGACATATTGTATAATTCAGAAGAGTAGTTACCTCTGGCAGACAGCTAGTTTCAGGATATTCAGAAACTGGTGTGTGGTGAGGGGATTGAAGAGGTTGAAACTGGCTGGTATGTAGTGTGTTTTCTTGCAATCTCTCTTTGATCGATTGTAAGTGAAGTGAGCTTCAGGTAAGAGCTTTGGGTATAGCTGGCTTTCAGAAAAGAGAATAGGTTCTTTGCTTGGGGCTGGAGAAAGAATAAAGATGGATGCAGCTGTGAGGTGTCGTCCAGTGCTAAGCAAAGTAGCAAAGCAAATCCTCATATGGACCCAAAGAGAAACCAATCTATGTGAACATAATTAGGTGGATGCAGAAAATTATTCAAACAAATTCAGCTTAATAACAATGGGGAGGAAACGTGACCCTCCAACACGGCTAGTTTTGCGATATATGTTATTGAAGTTTGGCACTGAATAAAGAATGTTTTCTTAAATTGTCCAATCTTGAGCTAGTTTAATTGCTCTTTTTAAATTCCAAGGTAACTTGTGAGCTTTCAATAAAAGCTGAGGTTTCTCATCGTAAAAAAAATTCAAGGTAACTTGAATCCAAGATTTCCTTAATAGTAAAAATTCTCTTCACCCTGGTAACCTTGTACTTCTCTTTCTTTTGGGAGCGACTAGCGCTCGAACGTTCAATCATTGAACGCTCGCGCTACTGGGCCCGGCCCATCAATCCCGGGGCGCCCAGTAGCACCCCGCACGCGAACGCGCACGCGTATGCCCCTCGCGCTCGGCCTCCGCCACCAGCTCGCCGACCAAGCACTCCGCCCTGCCTCGTCGGACCCCTCGCCGGAGTTTCGCCGGACCCTCGCCGTGCTCTATGAAAAAAAATGAAACACCCAAAAAACAAAAAAAAGTGAAACATGGGGAGCGCGAGCGAGAAACATTGCCAATGAAGCCACTGAAACACCGAGACATTGCCGGAGAAACATTGGGCCCGAAGGGGGGAGGAGGGCGCCACATCAGAGAAAACATCTCATCATATGTGTTCGAAACATCGGCAAACAAAACACCGAAACACCGAGATATCGCCGGAGAAACATTTGATCCCGGAGGGGAGAGAGAGGGGGCACATCGAGAAACATCTCATCATATGTGCGCGAAACATTGACAATGATACAATGAAGCACTGCAGCATCATCACCCGAAACATTTTGATCCATAGGGGGGAGGAGGACACACATCAGAGAAACATCTCATCATATGTGCTCGAAACATTGGCAAATGATGCACTGAAACACCGCGACGCCATCAACCGAAACATTTGATCCAGAGGGGGGAGGAGGACAAACACATCAGAGAAAAATCTCATCATATGTGCTCGAAACATTGGCAAATGATGCACCTTTGAAACACGCGCGCGCCATCAACCGAAACATTTGATCCAGAGGGGAGGAGGACAAACACATCGAGAGAAAAATCTCATCATATGTGCTCGAAACATTGGCAAATGATGCTTGAAACACCGCGGCGCCATCAACCGAAACATTTGATCCAGAGGGGGGAGGAGGACAACACATCAGAGAAACATCTCATCATATGTGTTCGAAACATTGCCAATGATACACTGAAACACCGCGGCACCATCAACAGAAACATTGGATCCACACATGGGGGAGGGGAGGGGGGATCAGAGAAACATCTCATCATATGTGAAACATCTCATCATAACCAACCGAAACATTGAAAAAACACTTAAAACACACAGCAGGGAAAACACTTAAAACACACAGCAGGGATAGCTAAAGAAACATTAGATACGGAGGAGTGAGGACGAGTAGGGTTTGCTCGAAACATCTCATCATCAGTGGCCGCAACATTGAACAAAAAACTGCAGAGACATAGTGGAAAACACAAAAACAACATTGGATCCGGAGAAAGGGGAAGAGGAGGGGAGGGTTTGCCCGAAACATCTCATAATCAGTGGCCGAAACATTGAAAAAACCTCAAATGAAACACAGCGGGTATCACAATAGAAACATTAGATACTGAGATTGGGGGGGGGGGAAGAGGAGGAGGGGACGAGGAGGAGGATCCATGGCCGCCGTCACCGGATCCGCCGGGTCTACGCCAGCAGCGGCCGGATCCGTCGCCGCTGGCGCCAGATCTGGGCGCCGACCACTCACCGAAACCCTAGGCCACCGGGTCTGCGGCCCATCGTCCGGCATGGGGAGGAGGGAGGAGGAGCGCGGGGAGGAGGGAGGCCGAAACCCTAGGCCGCCGAGGGTTCGTGGCCGCCTCGCCGCGCGGATCCGCGACCGCCGCCGCCGGATCCCGCGGTCCACGACCGCCGCCGGCATGGGGATGAGGGAGGAGGAGCACGGGGGAGGAAGGAGGAGCTCGTCGCCGTCGCCGAAACCCTAGCCGCCGCCGGGGTTTCATGGCCGCCCCGCCGCGCGGATCTGCGGCCGCCGCCGCGGGATCCGGCGGATCCGAGGCCGCCGCCGCGGGATCCCGCGGTCCACGACCGCCGCCGGCATGGGGATGAGGGAGGAGGAGCACGGGGGAGGAAGGAGGAGCTCGTCACCGTCGCCAAAACCCTAGCCGCCGCCGGGGTTTCATGGCCGCCCCGCCGCGCGGATCTGCGGCCGCCGCCGCGGGATCCGGCGGATCCGGGGCTGCCGCCGCCGGGATCCCGCGGTCCACGACCGCCGTCCCCATGGGGAGGAGGGAGGAGGAGCACGGGGGAGGAAGGAGGAGCTCGTCGCCGTCGCCGAAACCCTAGCCGCCGCTGGGGTTTCATGGCCGCCCCGCCGCGCGGATCTGCGGCCGCCGCCGCGGGATCCGGCGGATCCGAGGCCGCCGCCGCGGGATCCCGCGGTCCACGACCGCCGCCGCCATGGGGGCAGAGCGCGGAGGGAAGGAGAAGCCGGAAGGAGCTCCACGACACCATGGGGGAGGGGAGAGGAAGGGGGAGGAGAGTGGGCGCGCGGGAGGAGCTCGCCGCCGTCGTGGGGAGGAGAGACGAGGGAGGAGGAGCTCGGCGTCGCCTCGTCGTCGTCGGAGAGAGAGATGAGAGAGAGTGAGCGAGAGAGAGTGAGACGGCCGGGACGGGCACGCGGGGGGGGTCGTCATCCATCCCGTGCGGAGCAGCCGAGGCGAGTGGGGAGGAAAACCCGACTCGCACGATGGGCCGAGGCGCGTCGCGGCCCACTCCCGTTCGAGCGGTCGAACGTCCGTTGTATAGCATTACCGCTTTCTTTTGTGCTATGTATTGCCTATTGCCTAACTGCATCCAATGCTCTGCTCCTTTGTAAGCACATCGTGAATAAGCACCTTTATAAAAACGCACCTAGACATGATTGCAAAAAAAAAAAAAAAAGACTAAGCCCCTTTCTTAATCATGAAATTCAGCCAAGCTCGGTAAGATATTCCAATAAAAAGGAATTTAATAGATTAGCCTGCCATCAAATACAATCCTGCAATGTTGATGCCTCTTTATCCTACTTAGTACTGACACTTAGATGATAAAAGTTGCTTAAAAACACTAACAAATACTCTAATATGGTTTCCCTCACAAAATCCGAGATCTAAGTTCTCAAAAGTAACCTGTGGATATATGAGATCTGATTAAGCCCTGATCCATGCCTCCTTGGTGCAATGCAAGCAGAATGATGAAAACCCCAAGAATGTGCAGATCGTGCGCGTTGAAGAAGAAGAATCACATTAGCACAATGTAAGCATGCACATGTGTCCATACTGCTCACATCAGCATGTTTAGACAAGTTGTTTTTCTTGAGCAGAAACAGTAAGCGAAAGGCCCTACAGTGCTAAAAGAATATTTATTTATGGGAACGATGGGGAATGAATAGTCTCATCTGATATCTTAAGCCCCTAATGTGAAGGGCACAGTAGCCCTGGCACAATGTGCGCATATAGTTGAGTTACACCAGAATAGAGAGAGGAAGGAGATTACATGGAAATCATTTCACACGAACATAGGTTTCATGCACATCTTGGGAGATGGAATTCCAGAAGCATTCATAGAAACAAGTGCCAAGTCCATCTAGACCTGGCGCACTATGGGTGTTCATGCTAATGCTGAGCACATCCATTTTGGCATCCTTAACTGTTGCACAGCCCCCTTCTCTAGCAGTGTATCACATATGATCTGTATCTTTTACCTATCGAAACCAGAGTCCAAGCTCTGGCAAGCTATTGCGCCACGTCATCTTTATTTTCTTAGCTATTCGATTCAAATTGAACGTTCACCGGGAGGCCTAGATAGTTTCTAGAGTCTTCGTCCCGTTCGACCGTCCCCATCACCCGCAGAACGAAAACTACGCGCATATAAGCGTCCGCGGAGTTTATAGTCTTGCTGTCGTACTTAGAAGTTTTAAAAAATTTTAAAACTTTAAACATCAATAGTACCAAACTAGATGTGCATTGTCCAAAAATTTGAAATTCAAACAACTTTTGTAAAAAATCATATGAAAAAAACAAATTTCAGCCGAAATTTGTTTTTTTCATATGAATTTTTACAAAAGTTGTTTGAATCTTAAATTTTGGGACAATGCCCATCTAGTTTGGTACAATTGGTGTGTAAAATTTTATTTTATTTTAAAACTTTTAAATATGACATGCAACACTATGACATCCGTGGACGCTTATACACGCGTAGGTGCATTTCACCGTCGCCCGTCCTCGCTCCGGCCGCCCCGACCAAGCAAAAAAGTGGCGGTTGCGCCGCACCTGGTGCCTCAGGTGGTCCTTCGCCATGCAGCGGCGCGTGCCCAGTACCGGTGCTCATCTGCCTCGTCGGCGGCCTGGCAATCTGGCATAGACTCGCTCGCCAAGCATCGAGCTCCGGCCAGCGTGCAAGCTAAGCTAATTAGCTAAAGTCCCCAGTCAAATTTCTCTAGCTGCCGACGCTTTTAGTGGCACTATGTCTCACCCTATCCGTGGTATAGCTTCACAAAATGGATTCGTCATTTGTGGTCATGCTTGTATCTGGTGAATCAACAAGCAGCATACAAGATGGTGGATAACAGTAAAAGTATTTCTTTCTTCTAGCTCACTTTTTCATCTGACTACAAGAAATGGAATATGTAATGGCCAAAACACTTTCCTTAACCATAGATACAACTACGGAGAAACTGAAAACTTGAAATTGCTCCCGTCCAGTTTATTGAATCCTCGGGGTGGTAGTTAGACAATATTGGCAAGATTCGACATACTGAAGCTTTTATTGTATAGGTATGTTTGACATTAACGTTTGTTGCTTTTACAATATGTCCATGTGAATTGCTGGACACCAGGTAAATCTGTGCATATCAGCAATGCAAGAACAAATGTTGTATATTGTATTCATATCAGGTTTCACATTGCCTTTATAGGATTTAGCTCTTCATGCCTGTCTGTATTCAATTGTCATTAAAATAGTACTTTAACCATGGATCATTGCTAGTACTGTAGGTAGGAGTAAGTCTACAAATGGTGATCATTGGAATCGGTTATCCTTTTTCCCTGGTGTTACCTTGTCCGTATATGCTGTGATATGCTCTGCTTAGCTTTTCACCCAAGTTCGATATGCTCAAATGATTGGGTTCAACAAAATAAAAACAATCATATTTAGAAAAAAGAAAGCTTCTCTCTTTTTATTTTGATTAAAAATAAACCCTTCTAATATATTGGATTATACATAGGCTAATTGGCTTCTAGATTTCTTATGCATTCTCTTCAAGGCTTATCCTTTCTATCTTTTTTTTCTTCCAAAAGAAATATGATTTTTGAAAAGCTTCGATCAGAAAAGGATCAGCATTACGATTCTACATTGTAGCAGGTTTAGATGCTTAAATAAACAAATAGTGGAAGCTCAATGATGGCGCGGCAAAGCCGCGCCCCAAGTTTCTAGTGTTAGATGAAGCGCTAGCTGGTACAACGGAGAATTCTACTGGCGGTTCCAGAACGTAGCATGCATTCTAGAAGCGGCTCCTGGAGAACCGCCTGTGGTAAACATTTACACTAGCGGTCTATTTAGAGGAACCGCCTCTACTATACCCATTTTCACAAGCGGGTAGTGTAGGAAGCCGACTGTGGTGACCGTTTGCACAAGCGGGTGGTGTAGGACGCCGAATGTGGATATAAGTTATTACTATCGGATTTGTTACATAATCCGATTACACATGCGGCTTATAAACCTAACTGGTGGTGTAAATAGGTTTTGCACAGGCGATAAACTAATAGAGGCAGGCAATTTAAATGTTTTTGAAATTTCGAATTTTAGCGCCCCATATTTCCCTCGCTACTTCTGGTTTCGTCAGATTTAGTACCTGATATTTATAACAGATCATAGGCTCATAAATAAAGATCCTAGTTAAAAAATTCTCATACGCTCATAAATAAAGATCATAGTCAAATAATTCTCATAGGTTCATAAATAAAGATCATAGTCAAATATTTCTCCATGTAATAGTGCATTGCATAGTGCAAACAACTACAAACCCACTATAGTCAGTCACCACACCCAAGTGTGAACAAGAAAAGTTCTCCAATCAGTTCTTGTTTTTTTCCCTTGACTTGGCTAATAATCCTCATTGTTCAGCTCTAAGAGATCTTGGTACTCTGGCATTTACCAAATTGTGGACCCAACCGACTATATATGGTGCGAAGAGAGTCTTACATGCATGGGAGTAGCGCGGGAGGAGCGTCCGATCGTGTTTGCCAAGCGGTCCATAGCTTTGCAAATATTCCAAGTTTCCGCCGTCAATTACTAAGTTGTCCAAATTGCAAAACCCAAATACAAAACTGTTAGATACCTCATTTCGTGATTTTGGAAATGTGTCATCGTCACAGCCGCGCCTTTATTTTGGTCATGGGTTTTCCTTCCGACTCGTCACTTTTGTTAGGGCCCACCAAGGGGTCACGTTTTATTTTTCTTTTTTGATTTTGGAAAGCTTGTGTTAATTTTTTTTTTGAGATTACACAGTACAACGCAGACGCTCACAATACGCACGCACACTCACCCCTATGAACACACGTACGCAAATCCTACCCCTATCCCTATGAGCACCTTTGATGGACTGAGCACCCGGCAGATCTGGAGATTCTCGAAGTCACCACTGGCGCCTTGTCGTCGACGGGAACGTCGCTTACCACTTAATGCATAACGCCAGTAAATCCTTGGGAAAATCCCAGAAAAAGGTGCGAGTACCAGGATTTAAACCCAGGTGGGTAGCGTCCCACTGGACCGTCCTACCATTGGACTACAAGCCAATTCGCAAGCTTGTGTTAAAAAATGGCAATGAGGACTCATGACATGAGACCCGTTAAGACCCAATTGGCATTTATTCCATTCGAGGTCCATTTTGGATTTAAGCCTTGTTTGGATTCATCGTCTATAATAATTAGTTGGCCAATTCGTCTAAAAAAATAATTAGTTGGCTAATGAATTATTATGTGACTTGGTCTAGCTAGTTGAATAGTTGTTATCTAAAGTCTAACTAACAATTAACTAGTTTATTATCTATAAATGTTTGGGGATAAAAAAAATAATTATTAGCAAATAACTATTATTGGTAAAAATCCAAACACGGGGCCTTAAATGCAAGATCCTATTTTGGGAAGAAACCTCGGCTAATAGATACTCCCTCCCGATATATAGAGCATTCTTGCTATTTTGGACCAAAATAATAGAGAGAACAATAGACGCATGTAGCCCTCACTACCTTCCTAATGTATTGAAATTTGATTCGATTTGTATAATTAAAGGAGAAACTCTCAATCTTCTAATACAAAATAGGCAAGAAAATTAATTACTTTCTATATAGCAAATAATGCATGCACTTTTATTTAAGTAAACATTATCTTTTTGTTTACCGAATGCACTATATTTTAGAAAAAATTCAAAAGCTAGAATGCATTGGAATACAGGACGGAGCGAGTACTTGGTATTGAAACGTTCCCATAGGCCTATACCCTTTAACCCATGAGTAAAAAGCTAAATATAGGAACCTGGAGATTTATTTGTGTACCATATAAAGAGCACCTTCAAGATTATCCAGTTTTGAGTCAAATTTGCTCTGTTTCAGTTCTTTTCCAAAACTATATTAACCTCATTCTCCTTACCAAAACTTAGATGTAAGTTCTCAAGTGTAGCACGTGAATGTAGCACGTTCAACTTAAGGTGCAGATTGTGGTTGTGTAGGCATATTGAAGAACACGGATCACATTCGCAGAATAATGTAACCGAGTAACATCCTGGATATTGCTCATGTCACTATATGTTTAGGCAAGTTTTTTTTTTCTTGAGGAGAAATACACTAGGGAAAAACATATTTTAATATAAGAAAAGCAATAGGCAAACATGTTTCTCTTATCTTAAACTCTTATAAAGATAATGCACACTAACATATTTCTCTAGCATATCCTTATGCCACGTCATCCGCCACTATAAGCTCGGTTATAAATTGCACTCCCGCTAAATATCATCAAGGAATGAAGAGACATTCAAATAATTCCAGTAAAACCATTAGAGGAACCAAAGGTCACAAATCACCGCTAATCTTTTTCATTCGGCATCCACTCAACATTACACGTATGTGTTATCTTAAATGCATGCATACATAAAAGAATATACTTGATTTGTTTATTGATATGCTATACTAAAAGTCAAATTGGCCAATTCCCAAGAACTAAGCAAGATAAATCTGCCTGTCAATGTATTTTGGATTATGCAAGCTATAGAAAGCATGTGCACCTCTAAATCCCGCGGCAACGCACGAGGAATCCACCTAGTCTTACTAACAATAAAATGAGGAGAACTACTGAAAGGATGGTCCAAAAATCCCATGTCACTCCACAAGAGGAAGGTGAAAATTATATTAATGACGGGCAATGCAGTTTTGTCAAAAATTTAAGACAACCGAACAACACTGAAGCAGTTCCATGTCCCGTTGATGTTTGTGCAAAATAGTTGATTATATTATACTACTGAAACAAATAGTAGTTGCTAGAAGTAGAAGAGACTAAATTTGAGGTGCTCAGTCGAGGAAAAGGAGGCCCTTATGTTTGACTGCTTGCATGCATCTGATCAAAACCATGTGCATGTAGCTAGCAAGTGGATTTCATGGTCGTGTGTTTGGGTCAAAACCATGTGCATGTAGCTAGCAAGTGGATTTCATGGTCCTGTGTTGGGATAACAAACGGCCATAACTAACCACGCATCTACGAAAGAAAAGGAAATGGTAATCACTGATCCCATTTTCTCTCACGATCAACAGACAATGGCCAGCTATAAATATATGCTCTCATTTGTACCTTCTTTGTGTGATCAGTTTTCATATATCACAGACAATGAATACTAAGAATGCTATTCTTTGTTGTCTTCTATTCGTGTTCGTTCTGCACACTGAACATGCACTAGCTGGTTCGTGTTTCTTTGCATCTATCTTTTCTTTTATGTTCAATATTTTTAGTTAAGTTGTAATCTAAGAAATATAAATTTGCAACTTATTTGTTTCTTTATTATCTTTTTATCTTCATTTTGTTCAGTCTTCAGACTTTTTATTTAAGATATAATCATTTTCTCTGGATATGTCTTTTTTTTTTTTTTTGCATTTCCACGTTATCAAGTATCACACACCAAGATATGCTAGCTGACCACATATTGACATACAAACATGTGTTCATTTTTTTTTTGCAGATTGTACTTATAGATATCCTATAATGCCATTTTGTAAAGCATGGATGTGCAAGAGCGAGTGCTGGATAGAGGCAAACATAATCGGAGCCAAAGTCGCAGCACAAAAGTGTATGAAAGGCGGGATCAAGGGATTTTGTTACTGCCGCTTTTGTTTTTAATTTTGCAAAGCCCCCACCCAAGGAGAAGAATTAGTTTAATTGTTCACCATGTCTTTCTTGGTCTTGCCTAAAAAAATTAAGATTGTAGTTTTTTTACAGGAAAATTAAGATTGTAGTTAAGTATCTAGAGTTGTGTGTGTTGCTTTGGGCATGCTAGTGTCTATTAATGTATTTAAATTTTTATTATTAGTTGAATAATTTATCATCATTTTTCCTTGATCGACAGATTTATTGATCATTGTTTCATCAATGAGAAAATAACCCATGACATGGACATTTTTAATTGTTGGGTAGTAAAAGATATGCACGACCAAAAAGATCTAAATAGTATTAGTATACCTATGACAAATATGCTCTTTGGTCTAGATGTATCAATTTGTAGAGTAATATGCCTGTTACTAGTGATAGACGCCGCGCGCACACATGCTTGCCCATGTCATTTGTAGTTGTAGAGGAATAGACCCAACCAACCTATCCAAAATTAAAGGCTTGGCTGTGAAGGGGCAGAGGTAAAAAATTGAAGGTTTAGCTGTCTGCACAGGATGATAGGATGACATCCTCAAAGCTTTGGTTGCTTGCGTTGATCCAGACAAGAGGCCCATCCATGTTCTCTGAGACGTCAAGCGCATGTAGCAGCAGTGTGGCACCCACGTGGCCCATGGGGAATGTAGGTCAGGGTGTCCGGCAACAACCCGGATGCAAAAATCCAATTTTAGGAAGATAATGAGATGGTTATTTTAGCCTTAACAAATATAATTATCATTGTAGTAAAAATCAAGATCTAGTCTTATCTATTTCATACTATTCCTACCAATTTTGTCATGGTCCATATCTTTTTAACCCATTTGAGTACTTTTCTATTAGTACTTACCTCTGTCTCAAAGAAACTTGATCTTCTAGGATTTCTCAGACAAATTAGAGGTGAAGAGAAATGACTCTAGTACACCTATATTTTATATTGAAGTGTGTTGCATGGAGGCATGCAGAGAAAGTGCATGGCCAGTAGCCCAGTACCAGAACATTAGCTTTTTGGGATTTTTTTATTTGAATCAAAGAACATCAGTTATTTCTTTATTTCTTTTTTTGGGGCCCTACCTCTTATTTTTGTGCAATTCAATTTCTTCTGATGTATCTTCTATATTTCTCCAACCATTAGAAAATTTCATGTTAATTAGTCGTTAACATTGTGGCCTGTATAGGCATGCAAAGTTTGACAGGCCCAAAGTTTCCAACGAAGAAAATAATTAATTCATGCCACAAGTTCTGAAATCATACGTGCCGTTCTCGTGAACAATGCACCTTCGTATATGATACAAGTAGTATATCGAACATTCGAACTCCATTTTTATTCTTGTAAAAAACAACACACGTTCAGGATACATGCATTGCTTTAGCTTTGACAAGAGAATACAGGCACAGCACTATGTTTGCTCTTTTGCTTAGGGCTGGAGCGACAGAATAAAGATAAAAGCAAGTGTAACTCCGTGCTCTTTAATCTTTACTAGTTAAGTACCCGTGTGTTGCTACGGGTAAAATATTTCATGACATGCAACAAAAAAGGTTATATATACATATATATAATCATATGCCATTACAACTAATTAATATTAAATCAAATAGTTCAAACTATTTCTTCAAAATAAAGAAATGATGTTTCTGACTACACCTAGACAGAGCAAAAAGTGAGTGATTTCGTACGATGAAGAGGTTACAGTTATATATAATTTGTACATCTAATGAGTACATGTTAAGAAGTAACTACTTTGTCTCTCACTTCTTTCCGACTTCCTTTATTATTACCTGAAATTTAGATAGATATAACTAATGTCGGTAAAAAAGATACATAAATGTAAAAATATAACGGTTGCAGGTCCTAACCATCTTGCTGCAAAAAGTAGGGAAGAAGACGACAGATCCTAACCATCTTGTTGCAGGAAACAAAGCAACAAAAGCACGAGAAACGAATCGCGTGCCAACCAGAGACGAAGTATCCAGAACATCTAGTAGATTGGGGAGAGTATTGGAACAGAGCTTTGTTTGAAAAGGACCAAATCAAGAATTTACAAAGTTCCAATATTCAATAAATAACAGTGGGGATTGTCATAACATGGCCTGCACAGTGGGTATGCACACTGCCTTTAACAGATCAATCTGTTAACTAATTATATTTTTTATTATAAGGAATTTTAGAAAACATAGCCATGGTCAAAGCTAACTTAAACAACAACATTCTAAAATAGAAAATTTATTTTGCAGCCAACATCTATTTACTAATTATATTTTTCATTATCAGGAATTTAAGAAAACATAGCCATGGTCAAAGCTAACTTAAACAACAGCATTCTAATATAGACAATTGATTTTGCAGCCAGCTGCAGCAAGCCATATAGCATGCTAATAATGCACAAGTGCAATTTGATTCTTCATCAGAATACATCACCCAATTTGTAGTTTCAAATACCTGGGAGTAGAGGTTTCTTTGATAATCACAATAATTTTATTGTGGCTCAGCTCATGTTGTCAGATGGTGAATAGGTATTCTAGCTTCAGTTTTTCAGTGCTTTCAGTTGTCTGATTTCGGGCTACTCATCAAACTCAACATTTACTTATAGCAGATTACTATGTTTCCCTGAGACTACTGCACTATAAACTGAATTCAACATGTACCACTGGAATTTAAAACAGCATGAAAGGCTTCCTAGAATACTTAAACTTGGTACAATTATTTATTCTACGTCTTGTCATTACTCATTAGTCCTGGAAATTTGGTATATATTTCTTTATTTTAATTAGAATTTTTTTGATGTATTCGTTACTAAGCTTTCAGAGTCATCATGGAACTATAGTGTATCAAGAACTCAAATTTGCTTTTTATTGGTAGCACTTTGAACTAATATAATCATGTAACCGAGCTCTATAGCCAGTGAGCTTGTGTTATTTGAAAGAGCAACCAAAAATAACCTCTCTTGAGGAAATACGAAATCTTGATTTGCTCGCTGAGTCTTCTCAAAAGACTAATACATTCAGAATTAGCCAAAAGAGCCCTGCAAAAAATTACAGAGGAATAAGGGATGCAGGAAAATCAGTGCTGCTATTTTCCATTTTCTTGTGCTGTAGAAACATCTAATAGACATCCGTAGATCAAGCAAAGGAGGCTCTCAAGATCACACTTTGCCAACCACTGATGGAGTGCACAAATACATTACTATACAAATCTACACTAATGCTTGATCCGCCAGTGCTACTGCAATATCAATTGATAGCGTATTACACCTCAAAACCTATGTATTATAGAAAACAATCTGTGCATATAATGGGATTCAGATCCAATATTAACCAAGAAAATTTAAATCAGTTAATACATGACATTGTATCACTGCATTTTTGGTGGGGGCATATGCCAGCTTGTCATGTCTCTACATTATATCAAAACTTGCAGAAATAAACCATAATCACCTCTGTTACGAATTCAGTAGTTGCTGCAATATCTCAATCTCCTGGAGATTAAACCAATGGAACGTGGTAAAGGTGATTACCTATGAAATTAGTGGGGACGCCGGAGGCACGCTGCACAGGAGCCGCAACGCCGCACGATTTTGTTCGTAGATCCAGTAATCTGTGAGTCTTTGAATGAGATTGAAGTTAGTTAAATATAGGGTTGGGTGCTCGTTTTTGAAAGCAGGAAGGGTGTCACACCCTATTTTTAAAGACAAAAATAGAATGCTTCCAAACCTTATATGCGCCCCAGGATCAGTTGCACATATAAGTAGACAAATTATATAAAGTATCATCACAATGTTATTAGATAACGAACCATTATTCAACACATAGTCTCATACATAAATAAATAGCAACTAAAGATAACTAGCTCTCTTGCGGAAGCTCCAACACATGGACAACGTCGACTGGTTGACATCAAGCCCAAGTACTCGTTACGATAATCTTCAATCCAACCTTGATCAATTACCCATCCGGGATTTTCCAAATAATGAAATAAAACAAGTGTAAGTACTTTTGGTACTTAACAAGTATAGCAAGGGGTTATGAGGCTCAATTAGCTGACACCGGTTAAGTTGCAAGTAGCTTTTAAATGTTGAACAAGTTTAGCACCTATTAGCAACAAGGTAGTAGTAATCATGTTGGGGGGAGCAACCTCGGCCAGGACCCCCCCTACGTAGCTCCGCGGCCCAAGCAGGGGCCAAGACACCCAAGTAAGCCACGCAGTCCCGGCTGACCTTTGTTGAAGTACTTCTGCCATTGGCGAAGGTCTTCGCGCCCACCTCAACGAACCAGCGAAGGTACGGCCAACCTTCACAGTTTCCTATTTTCACTCACACATCTCGCAGGCACGCAGTGTGTTGATGAGATCACCTAAGACCTTCGCGACGGTGGGCCTCCCGAGACCTTCGGGGCGGCTGTTCAGCGCGGGCATCGTCAAGGGCCATGGGAGACCTTCGAACGGCCGTGCGGGAGGTCACCATGAGACGGCATCGGTGGCCCGACACATGGATCCCGTAGCGATCCGACACGTGGCGCTCCGGGATAGGACAGAGGAGAATGTCTGTAGCATGGCTGCGTACCAAAATACCCTTGTTGGGGCCCTCCTGTAGTGTAACAAGGGTTGGAACCCTAATGTAAAAATCCCCATGATCCCTGGTGTGGTCTATAAATACCAAGGGATGGCAAGTGTAAGAGGGAGAGAAAACTTGGCATTTTTAGTTCCAATTAATGCAAGACTTCTGAAGGGGGCCCCACCATCATTCCTTCCCCTTGTTGTATGTTTGAATCTCACATCCTGTTTGGGAAACCTTCGCCCTCTTCCTCCGGATCCCGGCGAGGGTAGGGGGGCAAGTGTTTATACCAACAGTTGGCGCCGTCCGTGGGGATCGAACAATAGTGACAAAACCATGCCTCCCAACATTAGCGAATTACCCTCGGCGGAGAGAGCCTCCACCGATCCAACCCTCGTCGGGGGAGGCACCCTCCCGGTACCACCTCCGCCCGGTGGACCTCCGCCGATGGAGTCCGCGAACCAGGCTGCCGAGGCCGACACGCTCCACGTTGAAGCTCGGCCGCGGACCTCGATCGTGCAGAACTTGATCATCCAGCCGCACCCCTACACCTCCGGCGACGGCGGCGGATCCGCCACCGACAGCGAGGTTTCGGAAGAAGACCGATTGGCCAGGCATCTCGAACAACTCCAAGAGAGCATCTTGATAGGCAAGAGGCAACTGGAACAACTCAACAGGGAGAATCGCACTGCGACAATCAGGCGCAGAACAGAAGAAGCATAGGCAGAGCTCCGCCGCATCGAGCAAAGCATCAAGGAAGCCGAAGCCAACGCGGAGGCCAGGGATGTCAGAGGCCAGGTGCCTCCAGTCCACCCCCAGGCCGCGCAACCACCGGTTCCACAGCAGCAGCCACAAGACGCCCGCCCGCCACACCCAGAGCAACACCTTCACGTCAATATGCTATACCCGGCGGCCGGCGGGGTCGCACCAGAGCAACCTCTGGAGCCGAGGGTTGCCCAGCGACTACCTCACTACGATCCCAAATCTCCTCTCTCATACGACCTCTAGTCCATCGAATGGCCTCACGGATTCGCTTTGCAGCACCTGCCCCGCTACGATGGCGCCACCGAGCCGCGACAATACCTCATGACCTACGAAGCCGCAGTGTCAGCAGCTGGGGGTGATGAGGATACCATGGCCAAAGCTTTCGTGATAGTAGCCAGGGACATAGCTCAAACCTGGTACAGCAACCTTCGACCGGGGTCCATACGGTGCTGGGATGACTTTCACGAGAGAATATGCACCAACTTCAAAGGCGTCTGTAAATCAGCCGCCAAGGCCTCTGCACTCCTCAATTGCAAGCAAAGGCCAGAGGAACCGCTACAAGACAGGTGGAAGAGATTCATCAATGCAAAAAACCGCACTTCGGGCGTCACAGACGAGGTCATGATTCTGGCGGCGATCAGTTGCATCCAGCCGGGCCTTGCTCGGCCAAGCTATCCAGGAGAGAACCTAAAACCATCGCAGAGCAGTATGATATCATGGAAAAGCAAATCAGGGCAGACAACAACGATCGCATCAAGGCCCAGTCGTCCCTACCTTCGCGCCAACCCCCGCAACGCCATCAGAGAGACCGCAACATTAACCTCCGCGGAGACTACCCTCGCATCGACACGGGCAACGTCAACGCCATAGGCAGTTACAACGATCAACAACCCGGGCAAAACCCCCACCAACCCAAATATCCCTCTACCCAACCAGACCAAAAACCATCCAGCCCTGGCCAGCAGAGGCAGCAAACCATGCAGTCCCATTACTGTCACTTCTGTGGGCAAGACAGTGACCACTACACCAAGCAGTACGTCTGGTTCGCCAAGGGGCTCGAGTTCAGGGACAGTCAGACCTCCGCAGCGCCCCCTGTGGCCACGATTAACCACACCCGCAGAGGTGCCCCGAACCCCCGCAATCGTAACCAAAGATACAACAACAATCACCGGGCTCAGCAACCTCGTTTCCCCGAGCCCCTTACCCCACCCCGCCCCGGCCTCGCCCAAGACCAATATGGCCAAAACCCACGGCGAGCGGTACTACCACCGCTACGAACAGCATCACTACCCCCAACCACAAGCACTCCCTCAACCAACACGAGCGCAAGCTCTTCCCCCACCACCCCCGTTGCCAGCTCTACCACCCCGCAGCTAATCAAAGCCGAGGATGAAGCACACGGGGCCCGAACAGCGGTCAACAACCCAACCGCCACATATGGCGTCATCATGGCTATTTCCGGCGGATCAAACGAAGACCACGCAAACAAAAGGTAGCGGAGGGAGCACTTCCGCCGGATCAACCATGTGGCCAGTGAAGGCTCGCACAGAAACGCCCACTGGTCCCATGTCCCTATCACCTTCGACAGCTCAGATCTCAGGCTTAAGCAATTCCCACACACAGACGCGATGGTCATTGAGACAAACAACGCAGGTTGGAATGTAACAAAGATCCTCGTGGATAACGGTAGCTCCGCCGACATCCTGTTCGCGACCACCTTCGACGGCATGAAACTAGACAGGAATCAGCTGCAGCCGGCGGGACTCCCGCTGTTCAGATTCGGAGGTCAGTAGATCAGAGCAATCAGGAAAATCACCCTCCCCGTGTTCTGCGGTGACAAGAGGATAGCCCGTACTGAGCACATAACCTTCGATGTCGTCGACATTCCTTACAACTACAACGTTATCTTCGGGAGAGGAGCCATCAATCAGTTCAACGCGGCCATTCACCCCAGATACCTCTGCATGAAGTTACCGGCTCCCGGAGGTATCGTCGCTGTCTATGGGGACCAGAACACGGCCAGAATAGCAGAGCAGACGGCTACCCCCGGGCAAAAGAATGTTAACTGTCTTCAAGAGAAAGAAGAAAAAGAGAAGAAAGAAGAAGACTGCAAAGACCAGCGCAAAGCAGAGCCGAAGGTGGACACAGCATGGCTACCCCCGCGCGCCCAACCCGAGGAAGAAACAAAGGAAATTTAGCTATTCCCAGACAACCCAGACAGAAAGGTTACTATCTCAACCTTGCTCGACGCCGAACTCGAAGCACAAGTTGTCCAATTCCTCCGCGATAACAGCGATGCCTTCGCCTGGTCGGCTTCCGACCTCACCGCCGTAGACAGAGGACTCACTGAGCATTGCTAGAATGTCAGAGAAGATTACCCCCCAGTGAAGCAAAAGCTCCGCAAAATGTCAAAAGAAAGAAAGCAAGCAGCCAAAGCGGAGGTAGATCGCTTACTAAAGGCGGGGGTCATCCGGCGGGTAAAGTACCCAACCTGGCTCTCCAACGTCGTGCTAGTCCAAAAGAAAAACTTGAAGTGGCGCATGTGTGTCGACTTCACAAGTCTCAACAAAGCATGCCTGAAGGATTGTTTCCCCCTGCTTAGGATAAGCACTCTAGTCGACACGGCCGCAGTTGCGAGCTCTTATCTCGCTAGGCGCTGTGCTATCACCAGATCTGGATGAAAAAAGAGGACGAAGAAAAGACAAGCTTTATCACCCCCGATGGCACCTTCTGCTTCAGGAGGATGGCCGAAGGTCTCCGTAACGCAGGGCCAACCTTCGCACGCATGACAGCGGAGGTCGTCAAGATGATCCGACAGTCTCAGCGTACGTCGATGACATCGTGATTCAGAGCAAGTTCAGATCCGACCACATCGCCTACCTCTCAAGAACCTTCGATAAGCTCAGGAAGGCGAAGCTCAGGCTCAACCCGGAAAAATGCATCTTCGGAGTCAGCAAGGGAAAGCTTCTGGGATGCCTTGTGTCAGCCAGGGGAATCGAAGCCAACCCAACAAAAATAGACGCCATTCTCACCATGTCACCTCCGACCTCAAGAAAGTCCGCTCAACGCCTCACCGGCCGCTTAGCTTCGCTCAGCAGGTTCATCTCGCGCTCAGCAGAGCGGGGGTTGCCATTCTTTGAGGTCCTCAAGACGCGCGAACCATTCAAGTGGGGGCCAGCCCAGCAAGCAGCCTTCGATGATCTCAAGCGGTATCTACTCAAGCTCACAACCCTCGCCAGTCCAGAACCTTTAGAACCCCTTTTGCTCTATGTCGCCGCCTCACCGCATGCAGTCAGTGTAGTCCTTGTCAAGGAAACCCTCGAGGAGCACCAAAAATGGCAGATCCCGGTCTACTACGTATTAGAGGTCCTCGAAGGTCCCAAGAAACACTACTCAGAGCTCGAGAAGGTCGCCTACGTGGTGGTCGTGGCAGCCAAAAAACTCAAACACTACTTCCAATCCCATCCCATTACCAAACCTTCGCAAATCCCCCTGGACAACATCTTCAGAAACCCGGAGGTGGTAGGCAGAATAGCCAAGTGGGCATCGCAACTCAGCGACTACACTCTAACCTTCGTCGGCAGGCACACAATGAAGTCACAAGCCCTTGCAGATTTCATCGCAGACTGGACCCCCGATCGCTACAATAAGGCAGAGGACATGGAACCACCGTGGACAGTGCACATGGATGGAGCATGGGGAGCGCAAGGGGCAGGAATCGCAGCAATCTTGACATCACCTTCGGGCATGGAGCTCAAATACGCCACGAGGCTTGAGTTCCAATGCACCAACAACTCCACCGAGTACGAAGCATTCCTCCTGGCCCTCGCCAAGCTCCGCGCTCTCTCAGTACGTCGGGCGATCATTCGGACCAATTCCCAAGTAATAGCAGGACACATCGAGAAAACTTTCAAGGCAAAAGACCCGAAGCTGCAAAAATACCTTCACCTGGTCCGCAAAACAGAGAATTTCTTCATGGGTATCACGACAAAGTCCATCCCTCGCAGCGAGAACAGAGAGGCCGATGAGCTGGCTAAAGCCGCAGCCCACGCAACGCCACTACCTTCGGAAGTCTTCTATGAAACCCTCGCCTCACCGGCAACCGCCAGCCACACGCCACAGGTAAGGCTAATCAATGTCATATCCAGCGAAGATTGGAGGGCCCCCATCACAGCTTACATCAAAGGATTCTATGAACCTGAATCGAAGGAAGAGGAGAAAAGGATGACTCAAAGGGCAAGGGGGTACAAAGTCGATGGTCAGAACCTCTACAAGGCCTCCGTCACCGCTCCATGGTTAAAGTGCATCAACACTAGCGAAGGTATCACCATACTCAAAGAGATCCACCAAGGCATCTACGGCTCTCACAATGGCCCCAGGGCTCTAGTAGGAAAGGCATTCAGACAAGGTTTCTACTAGCCCACCGCTTTGTTCGATGCTTTCACGCTGGTGCGGCATTGCGAGGGTTGCCAGCTATCCGCCAATCATTCAAACAGACCCGGAGCCCTGACCACAATGATTTCCCCAACTTGGCCGATGTAGCGATGGGCCATGGACTTAGTTGGACCCCTCCCAACCGCTCCTAGCAACCTCCGGTACGCGGTGGTAGCGGTGGAATACTTCACCAAGTGGATTGAAGCCCGCGCACTCGCCACCATCACCTCCGCCACAGTCCAGAAGTTTTTCTGGCAGCAAGTCATCTGTCACTTCGGTGTGCCCAGAGACCTCACAGTTGACAATGGGACTCAATTCGACAGCTTCACGTTCAAGGAGTTCTGCTTCCAAATCGGCACCAAGATCCACTTCGCTTCCGTCAGACACCCGCAGTCCAACAGGCTCGTCGAAAGGGCCAATGCGCTCATCCTCCAAGGAATAAAAAAGAAGCTCAAAGACAAACCCCTTGGCAAATGGGCTGAAGAGCTCACCCCTGTCGTATGGTCCCATAACACCTCCGACTGCAGAGCCATGGGGATCACTCCATTCAAGCTACTCTATGGAGAAGAAGCTGTACTTCCAGAAGAGCTCCGCCACGGATCGCCAAGAACTACCTCCAACGGCTCATCACAGTACGAAGCACTGGACAAGGACCTACTGGAAGAAACAAGATGCGGCACGGTGAACAACCTTCGCCGATACCAAGCTGAAACTCAGAGGTGGAGAGACAAGAAGGTGTTCCCTCGTGAGCTTCGCGAAGGGGACATGGTGCTCATCAGGAAGCAGAACGCGAAGATGGCAGGCAAATTACAAGACAAGTGGCTTGGCCCCTACGTCATCACAAGCTCCGCAAGGTCAGGCTCCTTCCGCCTTCAGGACGCCAAAGGTCGTGACCTACCGCACACATGGAACATCGACGATCTCCGCAAATACTACCCGTAGCAGCACAATACTACCATGTAAACTTTACCTTCGCACTTTCTTTTCTTTGCATGAACAGACCGCTCTACGCTCTTTTTCCTTTTGTCAGGGCATAAGGTTTTTTAATGAGGCAGGATATTACGCATCATGCAATAAAGTTTACTTCCCTGAAGTTTGCGCAGCGTCAACTAACGCTGAAATAGGCCAGGCCGAGCCTCGCCCTCATCAGCAGTCGCTCAAAGAACGAGGATTGCATCGGGCTCACACCGACCTTGGTCGAAGGTCACCCCGATGCAAACCCTAAGGGGCTGCGATGAAAGCAAACTCCACCTCGACCTCAGCAGAGGGTGAGGAGCGGAGGTACAAAATTCCGCAGACCCCCGCCACTCAGGCTAGGGGCTGCGATGAAAGCAAACTCCACCCCGACCCCAACAGAGGGCGAGGAGCAGAGGTACAAAATTCCGCGAGACCCCCGCCACTCGGGCCTCGGGGCTGCGATGAAAGCAAACTCCACCTCGACCTCGCGCAGGCGAGGAGCGGAGGTACAAAATTCGCGAGACCCCGCCACTCGGGCCGGGGCTGCGATGAAAGCAAACTCCACCTCGACCCCCGCAGAGGGCGAGGAGCGGAGGTACAAAATTCCGCAGACCCTCGCCACGCGGGCCAGGGGCTGCAATGAAAGCAAACTTCACCTCGACTCCCGCAGAGGGCGAGGAGCGGAGGTACAAAAACTCGCAGTCTCACGGTGTATAAGCTGGGGGCCACAATCAGATTAACCCTCGTTCCGATACCAGCAACCAGCCGAGACCGAAGGTACCAATGTCCCATTTTGAGAACCCACACCTTGTCCAATCAACACCAAATATAAGTTCTAAGACACTCTGGATCACTTTTCACTTCACTCCTTTGATCACCTCACCCTAGCCCGTTCCTATATATAGACCACATATGTTTACCTCCGCTGTACAAACTAATTCAGGAGTTGAAAGACCTGTACCACCCCCCAACCACCGCACCTACCACAATACTTCACAAATCCTAACATTCAATGCAGAATCATCGGCCATTATAGCAAACCTCAGATCAACAGTACAAACTCCACTTATATAAACAAGGCCTAACACCCAGATCCAAACATCTCTCGATCATGCCCGGCCATTAACTTAGAACAATAGGAAAGAGAGGCATCAGGAAAGAGCGCCTAATCCAGTCTCCCAGCCGGAGGTTGTCAATCTATTGACTAGTCACTTTAGCACAGTTCCAGACAGCCTTCAACCAATACTGCTGCGACCTCCGCGCCACCCACTTCCGAAGGTCAGGGGCATGAAGCGCATTACCCCTACCCACCACAGCTTGCACACACCCTCCCACAGACATCCTCGCTAGGAAGCCCAGCAGCTTTATATAGTCACGTGCAAGGCCACAACTTGACATCAACAGCAACACCAACCATCGCTGGGAAACCAGGAAGAGCACCGCTTGAACCAAAATTCGAGCATATAGATGCAAACAAACTAGCGCACGGTTCTAAATTCAGTCAACTCACGGCTGCCATGACACAGCCAAGCTCCGCTGCTCTACAGCCCCCAGGAACGTTCCAGCAACCAAGGTTCATCATCAGTCAGAACCTCCACGGTGAAGGACGCCCAACAAAGGATAGAACCGTTGTTCCAAAGGCCAAACTAGTGCCATGTAACTGCACATAGCATAAGCTCCGCTTACAGTTAGCGCAAGAGATCCTGTGTCAATCGAGCACAACTTTGTCGCGAGCTCCGCTCCCACCTTCGATAAAAAACGCGAGCCTCGCTTTTGAAAAGTTGGGCGTCGCTGCGCTTTCATACCCCCGATAAAAAACGCGAGCCTCGCTTTTGAAAAGTTGGGCGTCGCCACGCTTTCCTACCTCCGATAAAAAACGCGAGCCTCGCTTTTGAAAAGTTGGGCGTCGCTGCGCTTTCCCACACCCGATAAAAAACGCGAGCCTCGCTTTTGAAAAGTTAGGCGTTGCTGCGCTTTCCTACCTCCGATAAAAAGCGCGAGCCTCGCTTTTGAAAAGTTGGGCGTCGCTGCACTTTCCCACACCCCTAAAAAATGCGAGCCTCGCTGTTGAGAAGTTGGGCGTCGCCGCACTTTCCCACCTCCAATAAAAAACGCGAGCCTCGCTTTTGAAAGATTGGGCGTCGCTGCGCTTTTGGAAAATCGAATCCTTCTTCGAACGAAAGTAGCAATGCAATCAGCAAAATTCAAACGAAGGCTAGTGTCCTCAGAAATATACATCTCACGTTACATCATGCGCGACGGTGAAAGCAATAATACAGCTCCCGGCCACGCTTGCGCCGGGAACATGGCCGAGTAACTTCAACGGCCTCCGACCATACAACGTCTTCTAGTATAGAGTCAACTAACTCTTCCGCCACCATCCCTACAAACTCGTCAACATCACTCAGTGCAACTTCGCAAGGACGGCGAGGACCCTGACGCCCCTCCTCATCACTGTCACTAATTACTATGACCTCCGGGGGAGCATGAAGACTCTCATTCTCCTTCCCGTCACTATCCTCGATGAGAATTGGAGCCCCCCAGCATCCTCACCAGCTCTTGCAAACAAGTGGGAGCTCACCTCCTAGCACCCTCGAGCGAAAGCAGAGGCAAAGGTCCCGTGGCTCAAGCTCCAGCGGCTCAGGTTTTGGAACAAGCAATCCCTCGCAGCCAACGCTCCCGGAGTCGCCAACGTTTCCTTCATCAAACAAATAGTCCAAGTACCTCTCATCATCCTCTTCCTCACTAACCGCGGAGCCAAACAAAAGGCGCGAAGCTTGCTTGTCCGTCAAATCCATAGTCCGCCAGAAATGACTTGACAGCTGCACCGACCGATCGTGCTTCGCTAACCTCCGCCACCAAATCTCATCAAAGCCGGTTCAGGGATTCTTGCACTGCAAGTTTGTTGACGGTTCTTAAGTATCAATTTTAATTATCAAATAAATAAGGAAAATGACCTATATGCAAGCAACACCTAGAATTAGGGTTTGATCTGACAGAATTCCACGAGTTTTGCTGTTTATCTATTTCTGCAGGGGGTTATCAGGAAATATGAAGGAAAGGCCCACACGTCGGGTTTACATAGAGATATTAATAGACCGCGCAATTTTCTATCATCTAGAAGACTCCAGAAACCACGGGAACGAACGGGAGGCCGAGCGGGCCCACAGGCAGGGCACCCGCCCTAACCTCTAGGGCGCCCGCCCTGAGGCAGCAGCCAATCAGGCTCCGTCTCGCGAATTATGCTCCACTGACCTAAAGGATTAAGGAAAACCATGCGATTAATGTCGGTTTGATCCGACGGCCCAGATTCACTTGAGGGGGCTATATAAGCAGGACCCCTAGCCCCTGGAAGAGGAGAATCCCATTATTCATTTTCATATTTTCTAGAGAGGATTCAGAGAGAGAGGTTCCTTTAGGGTTCCCACCTCATAGGGCTTAGCATCCAATGTGAGATTAGACTTAGTTCTTCTAGATTGAGAGAGATAGAGTGGAGGTGTAGATCGGAGGAAGCCCGACCTGTGGGTGTCTACTCCGAGGTTGTACCTGCGGGATCAAGTCTCCTAACCCGAGGCTTGCTCCTAGGATTCTTCGGTATTTCGACTTCTAAATTCTAGTAAGTTCTTTGTTTTATTGTTCTTTGGTTTATGAGTTTACTTTAATCTCTTCGCGTAGAGTTTAGAGTAATCATCTCTAGCGTAAACGTGGTGTTTGGGCTAGGATACTCATAGATATCCCCTGTCTAGCCGGACCGTGGTAGTAGCGAGGAACGTGACATTTCCGTAGCTACCTTTGTATTCCATATCCCGTTAGCAGGATCGATAGGGTTTATAGGTGCGGGTCGAACATCCTTTGAGGTGTCTAGGTTCCGTGAGCCTCCCCAATAGAGCAGTAGATCATCCTTACCAAGGTTAGAATGAGAGTGCAGTTGAAGTC
Organism: Themeda triandra; assembly: GCA_018135685.1. Classification (NCBI taxonomy): domain Eukaryota; kingdom Viridiplantae; phylum Streptophyta; class Magnoliopsida; order Poales; family Poaceae; genus Themeda; species Themeda triandra. The sequence continues at coordinate 110,569 of JAENPR010001401.1, forward strand.
TTCTCTATACATCGCTCACATCGATTCATAGTGGTTGTAGCCTAAAGGTTAGTAGTAATAGATTTGGTTAGTCAGATGCACGCTTTCTCCTAGTGGTAAAAATATAAATACGATACTCTGGATAACATCCCGAGTGAAGTGCTCACCGATATCCGTGCGCTTGCGGATCACTTCCTAATTGCATTACCAAATATCAACAAAGTTGTACCAACACTCCCCCGACATAAAAAATCTCGTCGATTCATCATCAGCGAAACCACGTTAAACACGGGCGGCGCAGGCTCCGCCTCAACCCGCGTGCGAAGGCACCTCATTAGCCCCGACAGTTTCGTACCTTCGCGCACGAAACATAAAAACTCCGTGCAAACGGAGAAAACATGCCATCACGCAAACTCAAAACAAAGCCTGACGCCAATCTCGATTAACGAATACGCCACATGGTTAAGTTGTGTACAATTCTGCAAGAGCATTAAAAAAACCCAAACCTCCGCTAATTGTTCAACCGGAATTCCCCTCGACTTCTCACCAAAAAGAAAAAAGCATAAGCCAACCACATCTCAAACTTGTTCCCCAGAATCACGACCAACCCTTTGTTCACCGGTGGGGCCCTCCGGCGGCGGCCCAGCCTCTAGAGTCATGCCAGCTGCATGTTCGCTCGCCTCCGCGGACCCTGGCATTGAGCCACCTTCGCCAGTCATCCCGGTGGTCGTCGTCATGTTCTCTTCCTCCGCCGCCTGCACCTCCCCAACAGGCTCATCCCCCACATCACCTTGCGAATGTAAAAAGAATCATTTCATCATCAACCTAGCGAAGCACATCAGATAGCAAAACAATAATGGGAAATCACAAAATAATTACCCCCGCAGTAGCTTCGGTGACCACCTCGTACGCGAGTCTCGTGCCCCCGGCCTCCGCAAACCTGCTGTAAGCCAGAGCACCTACAGCGGCAATGACGGCGTCTTTCTTCGACTCGCGGACCTCCACAACGGAGGGGTAGCGGAAATCACGTGCCACTATCTTCCGCGCATGCCTACTGCCGGCACTTTTAAGAGCGCAGGCTGTAGCAAGGCCTCCGCAGTACACCCCTGCCTCCGTCAGCTGATCAAAAAAGGGCGTCAACAGGCTCAGCTCCGTAGACAGCCACTCCAGATACCCGCCGACACTCGGCGTCTCAGGCAGCTCACTCGTAGCAACTCCACCCGCATACGCCAAGCTGCGAGTCGAAGACTTGCTTCACCTCCTCCATGCACGCTGTCAAACCCCTAAGTACATTCGCTTCTCGCTCCTCCGCACCCTTAGCCCACTTCTTCAAGGCGTCCTCATGACCTTCGGCGTCCTCAGTCCGTTTCTTCATATCCTCGAAGTCCCGCCTAATCCCCCGCATTTCCTGCCTCAGCGCCAAGCTCTAGGTTATCGCCGCTTCACAATCGTCAGCAACCTTCTTTGAGGCCGCGCGGAGCTTCGCCATATCACCACCATAAACAGCTTGCTCGGCGAAAAGTTCTTGGTTCTGTCGCTCAAGCTCCTGGTTCTGTTTCTCCAACTCCTCCAGCCACCTTCGGCGCGAAGCTTGAGTGAGCAAAACAGCCTCAATAAGCTTTGCCTCTGTGTCCATGAGGTTATCCGTCAATTTCTGGTTCCCCAAGTACACCTCCGCTTCCGGGATGCGCACCCGTCCGAAAGCGGGAACCAAGAAATTCCACTCCTCCTCGCTGCAGGTCAGACGACAGCCCCGAAGCTCCGCGCTAGTGTGCAGGTGCGCCCGGGGATCTTTCACGCCCATGCACTGGGCGTAATACGGAAGCGAGTTCGGCGAAGCATCGCCCAGGGCTTTCTTGCCTGGCCCCGTAGAGGGTTTCGGAGCCACCTCCTTCCCCCCAACCAAGTAGTGAAAGCCCTTCGTAGTCTAAGGGCTCACCCCTGTCAGAGATCGCCATCTCCACCTCCGCCACCTCCAGTGCCCCCACACCCGCATCCTCTAACACCTTCAGCTGTGCCTCCACCCTGACCCCATCCTCAACGTCCATAGGCGAGGAAACCTCGACGCCAACGTCGTCACCCAAGCTCCTGCCCCCTATCCGGTCGAAGGAGACGAGCTACCAAACGAGTCCTGCTGAGACCCCCCATCCTCACCTTCGCTGCTGCTGCTGCTGCTGGACGAGCCAACATCCGTGACCGAAGCGGGCACTGCCAACGACAATGAAGCCCCATGGCCCCTCCCAAGTCCTCCCCTCTGTCCTCCTCGCCCAGCCAGCGGAGATCGTTGTGCAATCGGCGCAACACTCAATACCTGCTCTGCGGGCCGACTCAACGCGGCGGCAGGGGCAGAGGGCGCGACGGCTGCCGGGGTTGCGGCTTGCCCAGACGTCCTCCGCAATTTCGCCCCCGTGGTCGCCTTCCGACCTCTGCCCCGAACCAGCGGCGGGACGTCCTCACTAGCTGATGCCTCGGAAACCTCCGAGACGACGTCGGCCGTGGCACGCTTCCGTGCACCCACCTTTCCCCGCTGCCTCTTCTCCCTCGCAGGGGCAACAGCTCCCACCGCCTCACCATACTCGATGCCTAGCAAATCGTACACACGATTGACACGAGTCACACCTACCAGCTCCTCCCTTATCTTCCTCAGTTCAACATCATTAACTTTCCCCGCAAGCTCAACGACCTCCGCCTCCACAGTAGCATGGATCCTCCTCAAGGCCTCTGCTTCGTCAGCAGAGGAAAAGAAGATTCCCGCCCAGGAATCGCGAAGGTTACCCAAGTGGAGGTCCTTCAGAAATGAATACCCCCGGGCACCATAAGAAGATTCTCCATCTTTCGCTAGCCCCGCCCAATCGTGATCGACCTTCAGCGGGACAACCTTCGCACAATGATACTCCTCAAACAGATCCCGCTGCGTCATGCATCGCGAAAGGTCGCGCATGGCATCCTCGCAAAGTCATGATCCCGTGTCCGATACGGCAGCCACCGTCACCTTCTCAGGAAGTGGCCGAAGATCGCCCACCAGTCCCTAAACCTCCGCTCCGTCCAGGCAATAGTAGAACCACCACGTCAGCAACCCTTCCCACTTATTCTTCTGTGCCTGCACGGGGACCTTCGCGGTAGTCCGGCGGCGGAAGGTATAAACCCCAAACTGGCCCTCTTCCACAACCTCCTTGCCTTCATGTTGCACGGTCTTCGTGCGCTTCTGTAAATGCAGACTGTGCACCTTCGCAAATCCCTCCACTATTGGCTCCACCCCCTGTGAGTGGCAGCTCCACACAAACGCACACAGCTTCGGGAAGCTGTTGGGCGTAAGATGACGGAACAGGATGCCGAACCTCCGCAGGGCGCCCAGCACCAATGGGTGAGGCAGAAACCGAAGCCCCGCCTCAAAGAAGGCCTCGAGCACCACCACCTCATCGCCCGGTCCTTCTCCAGCCATTCCCTAGACGCGAGCCTCGCGAGATCCACATCCTTCACAGTGCTGGCCCCGAACTCGTAGATGGGAACGGAGCTAACGGGACACATGGAGGCAGACACCTTTGCCATTCAGTCCCTACCCTTGCGTTCGCAAGCAATCTCAACCTCCGACAACCTTCACCCTCACCCTCGCGACAATCAGCAACCTCCGCACTCGAGAAAGCTAGGGCAAGGAAAGCTTCCGATGGCAAGCGCGCTGGAGTAGGTAAAAGATGTCCTTTTCACCTACCCCGGCTATTTATAGGCCGGGGGAGTTCACCGCGGTAACGGTCGACGCAGATCCCGAGGACGAGGTGATCGCACGGCGCGCAGGGTGCCACGCAAACCTTAGCCGTCTCCTCGCCGCAACAATGGCAGGGCCCACTCCGGCCCATCATTCAACTAAAATGTCCAAACACGAATGGGCCCAGCTAAAACGGGCCACAAGCAACGGTTGGGCGTCGCTGCGGAGGACGGCCTCGAACGACACGCTTCCTGGCCGTGCTCCCCTCTTTTCTCAAGGGCGTTGTTCCGACCCCGCCAGCCGGGCCGAACCATCGAGGGGCTACTGTTGGGGGGAGCAACCTCCGCCAGGACCCCCCCTACGTAGGTCTGCGGCCCAAGCAGGGGCCAAGACACCCAAGTATGCCACGCAGTCCCGGCTGACCTTCGCTGAAGTACTTCTTCCATTGGCGAAGGTCTTCGCGCCCACCTCAACGAACCAGCGAAGGTATGGCCAACCTTCGCAGTTTCCTATTTTCACTCACACATCTTGCAGGTACGCAGTGTGTTGATGAGATCACCTAAGACCTTCGTGACGGTGGGCAAGGTCTCCCGAGACCTTCGGGGTGGCTGTTCAGCGCGGGCATCGTCAAGGGCCACGGGAGACCTCCGAACGGCCGTGTGGGAGGTCACCATGAGACGGCATCGGTGGCCCGACACGTGGATCCCGTGGCGATCTGACACGTGGCGCTCCGGGATAGGACACAAGAGAATGTCTGTAGCATGGCTGTGTACCAAAATACCCTTGTTGGGCCCTCTTGTAGTGTAACAAGGGTTGGAACCCTAATGTAAAAAGCCCTATGACCCCTGGTGTGGTCTATAAATACCAGGGGATGGCAAGTGTAAGAGGGAGAGAAAACTTGGCATTTTTAGTTCCAATTAATGTAAGACTTCTAAAGGGGGCCCCACCATCATTACTTCCCCTTGTTGTATGTTTGAATCTCACATCCTATTTGGGAAACCTTCGCCCTCTTCCTCCGGATCCCGGCGAGGGTAGGGGGCAAGTGTTTATACCAACAAATCCCATTAACTCATGATCAGGTAAAACATAAATAAAGAATAGTAATTAAACAACAATATAGCGCAATTCAATGATAAATAGTCATTCCAAATAGTTCACTATTCTGTGAGTTTTCTAGGCCGCTCGTATCCGTGAGCACGGCTATCATGATAGTTTATTAAACTCTGTGCAGAGGTGTACCCTTTACCTATAAGTCATGATTTTCAAATGCATGGGTTTGCAAGGCCCGAAACACCGGAAATCATATAAAGCCATTTAAAAGTTCATCTAACAAGTTAGGGCCGATAAGGTTTCTGTGCCTGCGAATGTTCTAGATGGCACAATGACGCGCAACCTATACACATTAAGACAGAGGAGCCATCTACATCCGACCCGAACACACCCCTCTTGCACCAAACGGTAACCTCTAACAAGCTAGAGGAGGTCGTCTAAACAACTAGAGCCAGAGCCATGTAGCCCTCACAGCGGTACTGTAAGTCCCAGCTTTTGCCGACAGATAAGTCCTTAGGGAGGGTCAAGAACATCCAGCAAAGCTAGAGCTCTTCTGACCCTTTATTTCATGTTGCTAAAAAACATCGTTTAACATCCGTTTCAAATTCAATTATCCAGTTTACAATATCATGGTTAACTGCTCAGCACTAGCAAAGTACTACCCACATGCATACCTCCCAAGGTTACAAGGTGATCGACAACAAATTCTAGGGAATCCTTAATTGGGTAACAAGGTAGACATGCATATGATATTTAGTGTAGAGTGATTAGGACATCAAGGTAGGTCCCAAGCTTTACTTGCCTTGAGTCTCAAAGTCCTGCTGGTCTGGCTGATCGTAGTTCTCCTGGTCGCCAACGAACTGCTCACCGTCTACTCGATCAACATCAACACACAATCATCCACACATTCATACGCGAAGCAAACAAATAACTATAATTAGAACAGTACACCACCAGCAACAAAACAGAAAGAAAAGTTTATAAAATTAATCTATTCATTTCCACGATCACATAGACGTAAAGATCACGAAAATCGAAGCGATTACGAAAGAGATATGAATTTTCTAAGTTTTTCTAAAGACTATTAATGCAATAAATATGAACTTGAAAATCAAAGACTTCCAACTAATCTAACAGTCCTACTAACACCTAGATAACGAGATAACAAATCTAACGAAATTTTAATAGTACAAATCGGAGTTAAAATAAAGATTTTATAAATATTTTAGTGCAATGGCAAAGCTGTAATTACTGGAAAACGTGATCTGTACTAAGGATGCCATAACACGTATAAGTGTGTTTCCAGATTTTTCTTGTAAAGGAAAACGGCAAGAAAACACTATGACCTCATCAAAGCAAGGATTGATGTCATCAAGGCATGGAATTACGTCATCAAAAAGCTAGCAAGGAAATATTCACGATGCATCCATGGCTGGCAACACCGAGCTTCAGCCATGGCCATCCATGAAGCTCACTGGTTTGATTCTAGAAACTGCACAGGAAGGCAACAGGAGAAGGCAGGGCCTCACCACGCAAGGATGGCAGCGGAGTCAATCTAAGGACAGCTAGCTATGAAGAGGTGCAGACGACCATGACGGCAAGGACGGAGCGGAGGGAACGGAGCACGAGCTGGGATGGCGGCGTCGCTACGAGATCGATAAGATGCAACGGAGGTGCGGTGTCTGGCTTATATAGCCAAAGATGTTCCACCCATGGAAAGGAGAGACATCGATAAGGATTTGGCTAGTTTGGAGAAGGAAAACGCCGGCGTTCTTTCCATCGAAGAAGATGATGACGACGCCGTTCAGCAGGACCTTTCGGTGAGCCAAACTGTGCATGCCTGCATGGAAACACGTCCAGAATAAATAGGCCAAAGCCTTGGGCCTTGTTTAGTTCCACCAAATTGGCAATCCCCAATTTGCCAAAGTGAAAGATTTCCCATCACATCAAAATGCTGGCACATGCATGGAGCACTAAATATAGATGAAATTAAAAACTAATTGCATAGTTTAGTTGTACTTTGCGAGACGAATCTTTTGAGCCTAATTAGTCAATATTTGGACAATATTTCACAAATACAAACGAAATGCTACAGTGTGCTACAGTGTCCCCTGCTAAATTGGCAACCCCCAATTTAGAGGAACTAAACAAGGCCTTGAACGTGCTGAACCAAAGAGAAAGCCTTTCGGCTGAAATAGAAAAGAGAGAAGAACTATTTTCTTCAACCTTGAAATATTTTGAGTTTAGAGCAAAACCAATCATCATAGGAAAAACAAATGCAGCGGCATGTGTGCTCAACATGTATCTAACCTTATAGTTGCTTTTGTTTCACAAAATTTATTATTTTCTCTAGATTAAATGCTCACAGAAAATGCATAAATAAATCATTTTGCCTATTTTAAAATGGTGCAAATTTTCGGGTGTTACAAAGGGTGAAGGAGGGGCTGACACACCTGGACGAAACAACAAGCGAGGGTTGAAGAATCTGCTGGCACTGGACGGCGTGGCGGGCTTCACCAGCACCGCGTGATGGCTGGGGTAGGCGTCGGGCTTCACCGGCGTCACTGGCGGCAAGTCGCGGCTGAGATTCTCCAAGGCGATGGCTGGGGCGGGCGTCGGGTATCACAGGCGTCGCTGGCGGCGCGTCGCGGCGAGCGTTTCTGCTCCCTCCCCCACACGATGGCTGGTTTGGGCGTCGGGCTCCACCGGCGCGGCGCGGCCGCGACGGAGCGAGCGTTTCTCCTCCCTCCCCCACGCGATGGCTAGGGTGGGCGTCAGGCTTCACCGGTGTGGCGAGCGGTTCTGGGTTGGGCTTCACCGGCGCGGCGAGCGTTCGTCATCCCTCCACAAGCTCTGGTCAGCTGCAGCCGTGAGAGGGAATCACCTGGGCATCGTGGGAGGGGCCGGGCGGTGAGGGCGTCGTGGGCGAGCGGCGGTTTTGCACAAATGCTAGGTTGAGGGAGCAGGGCAGGCCGATTAGTGCGGGCGGGCCGGAGGGAGGGATTAGTGGAGCAACAATTTTGTTTTGGCCGGGGAAGCTGCGCGTGGTGTCACTGTCACGCTATAATTAGCCGTGCAGGCCGATTTGTTTTGCGCTGACGATGTCTTCCGGGTCTTTTAGGAGTAAGAGCATCTCCAACAGAGTATGTAAATCATTTTCTAAATATAAATTTGGCTAATATTAGGAAAAAATAGGTTCCAATATATTCGCTAGATGACTCTCTAATTTGGATAACTCTCCATACCGAAATTTTCGCTATCCAAAGATGGATAACTAGGGTCGCTCGCCATTCTGTGGTCTAAAAAAAAGAAGGCAAATCGGAGAAGATTAGATAACGTGGCAGCCTTTTGAAAATAGAGAGTCCTGATTTAGATAATATGTTGGTGTAATCTAGTTTTCTCAAGTAAAATTTATTATACAGAACAGCTAAATGACTAAATTTAGATAGTTATTTTAGATAATCTCTTGGAGATGCTCTAAAGATTTGCATGGCTCTTCCTCAAATTAAAGTATCTCAGGGTCGTCACTAGTGTTTTCATCTGAGGTTAGCCTGCAATTTTATTTAGATTGAAAAAAACTTAATCATGGAAACATGTAAAATGGCACAGTAGTGTTTAGATTGGATGCCTTTGGTGGGTACTGATGTAAACAAAATGGACATCTTCCTTCCAGATTCAATTGGTGCAAATCAGCAGAGCTAATGTACAAAAATGTATGGCAATGCAGATGATGCCGAATACAGTCGTTCACAAGTAGAATGTGCACGAATGAGTATAAGGATAGATAGAACAAATAATTTATGCTCGTGAAAAAAAATGTTACAAGCCAGGTTCATTGATCATCACAAATTTTGTCCACAATATTATTCTTGGGAATACACAAATGACACCATGGGGTTCTAGGGGACTGGTACACACATAAAAAAACAGAGCCGCCCCATGAGGCCCTCTTATTTGAAGCACACGCACAGACAAGAGCAAACTGGTGATACATCTCTCTCTCTCTCTCTCGAGAGAGAGAGAGAGAGAGAGAGAGAGAGAGAGACACGAATCAACATTAAGCACATCGATTGAATTTAGTAAGAGGTAGTAGCACCAGACACACCAACTAATTGTTGTTTATATTGAGAAAACACACTGAACCGAAGACTTGGCAAGCAAGCATTTGGACCACATCGGCAGCAATGGTAGCAGCCAACTTGTATCGTCTCCTATATCCAACAGATGAGACAAACACATGCATGAAACGAATTTAGAGAGATAAAAATACAAATAAGTAGGGAGAGCATGTTGTTGATGTGTACATACCTGGACAATGCCACCCAGTAGCACCAGCAAGCACCACTGGCCGCAGCTACTCATCGGAGCACTGTACTCAGCATTTGCTTCTTGTAGTACCTCGAGTGGCATGACTTGAAGAGCGAGGGGTGATGGCCGACATCCAGCCCATCCCACTCCAGGTTGTTCCACCAGTCTTTCTCGCAGTCCACGATGGCAGGGAGTTCATCTCGGTCAATGGCCGGGAGGCGCTTCAGAGCCCAGCAGCCTCTTATGCTTACAGTCTTGAGCTTGGGGGCAAACATTTTGGCCTCACAAATCTGTTGCAGGCTATAGAGATGATGCAGGTACAAGTACCTAAGCCTTGGGAATTCTAGCATGCCATTTCGATGCTTAGCAGCTATTTTATTTAGAAAGCCTGCCTCCACGGGGAAGACCTGCCTGAGATCACCGCAGCAAACTATGTGGAGGGTCTCTAGGCTGTGGGTATGATTCCATAATAAGGGGAGAACAAATTTGAGCATGGGGCAGCGATACAGATGTATAGCCTGTAGTTTTGAAAATGAATCATCGTCCCCACCACGCAACGACAACGCCCTTCCTCTGCTCCGGATAGAACGGGCCATCAAGAGATTAGCGGCCCAAAAGGTCTCCAATTTATCAAACCAGTAGAAAGGGCCATCATAGTTAGTATGGAAGACCGTGACAAGTTTGGGGCATTCCTTCACATAGCACCACTTTAAAGCATTATAGTTAATTTCCCCCTCTCTTGTGGATGTGATGTGCTCAGGGATAACAGAAGAGATGTTGCAGTTGTCATGCAGTGACTGGACCCTATTCATAACAAAGTATAATTAAAGCCTTGATTCCTTGTGAGTTAGCCACATTTATGTTGACCATTTCCTCACCCATCGTAACATGAAGGTTTTGTGGCTCAAACTGCAATGCACTGCTATCATCATCTTCAGTAATAACTATCTGTTCTATGCTGACATCATTGTAGGTGCCGCATGTGTTGAAGATTAATGACTTGTCTGCTACAGACTGGGACTCAACTATCTGTCCAGTGCAACAAAAACGACTGCCCACCATATCACTGTTGCAGTTTTTCCGTCATCCTTGGTAGAACAAGACAGGTGTAGATTCAACTTAAAGGGGATTGTGCTCCAGCAGAACTCTTCACGGCCTGTTAGCACCAATAATTGAAGGAACCTCATGTCCGTGATTGAAACATGTGAATGGCAATACCCTTCTTTCTCCTGGCAGACAATAGAATGGGCTGAAGTTACCGCTTGTCGAGTATCAATGCGCAGAAACCTTAGTTGCTGCATGCCATTTTCTGGCCAAACAATAGCACGGAGCTCACAACATCCCATCAACAAGATTCGTTCAAGTTTTTTCACTTGAACCCCCTTTTTCAGGTTTAGAGTTTTCACTGTTGTGCGTGACAGGTCCAACTCCTCAAGATTTGGCAGGAATCCAAGCAGTGTGAAGTCGATCAGTTTTGCACAACCCGCCAAGGTGATTCGTGATATTTTAGCTGGATTATTGCCATCCTTCCCTGCTCCGCCATCTAAACTGAAAGACTTTGACCCTGCTCTAGGACCGACGCTGCCTTCATCGACAGCCTCATCCTGCCTATTGTACCTCCCCTCGTGGCGGATCCCCCATGCCCACAGACATCCTCCATCAGCGTGGATGAGTGGCGCCTGCATCGCAGTTCGCGCCTGGTGGTCAAGTCGGCCTATCGCGACCCTAACCCCGAGCGTCAGGCTCGCCGGGTGCTGCTCAGCAAGTGGTCTGATCAGCCGGCCAACGCGGTGTCTGAAACTCCAGACGCCACAATCGAAGTCCGGTTCCACGAAGCCTTCGGCGGCGACATTTCCTCTTCTCGGCGTGAACAGATGAGGGAGCTGTTTCCACAACTCAGGAGGCGTGCCGCGCGGTCGACGCCTCAACGGGCTTAGACTTTCGCCCAGTTACCGGTCGCACATTTAGTTTCCTAAGTTAGTACAACCTTCCGCTCCACCGTTGTAGCCGGTGCCTTCTGTTATGTGCTTTGCTTGCTTTCGCCGCGGCAACTCGCCCTGAGAATGGCAAGTATGTAAGCAAAACTCTTTTTCTCTTAGAGCAATACATGTAAAGTGCATGATTTCGAAGAAAAAAACCGAAAGACTCTAGTGATGGAGGTATTCCTTCAGGACCAACATGCTCCAACCCAGCACAACCATCTAGGACCAGAGTCTTCAATCTTGTTGCCCCACATAAGCTTGGCAAAACCTGTATAGAATGTTGGTTTGCTTGTAATCATGTCAAACATTTGTATCAGCATGTTAGGTGCATTAGAGTAGTTTACACGTTTTCATTTTTAGTTGTAAACATGTTTAGTTCTAGCGGGTAGAATCGGAGGCAGAACGGAGACTTGCACGTTCTGCGCTCTGACCGCACCCACTTTGCCAGCCTCGCCATGATGGGTTCGCCGTGCTTGTCGCACGGGCTCCGGAAGATAAGGAGCACCGTGCAGCTGCACGTCGTGGCGAGGGATGCGGGGCACATCTGGTATTTGGGAACACGTAATGCATCAGAAAATGCTGCGCCATTTGCAGCGAAACTCTTGCGTCCAACTGTGTGCTCTCGCGTGCGTTCTCGGCGGTTCCTCGTGGTGACCGCGTACCGGCTCTCCGTCGGTGCCGGCGACCCCTCCCAGCGTCGGAGCCTCTCCGTCGCCAACACGTGGTATCAGAGCCCAGTTGATGCACTACGACGGTTCCGTGAGCCCTCCGCGTGAGCCTGCGACGAAGAAGCGCGTGATCCCGCGACGACAACCACCACCACCGGCCGCCATGAGTGAACCAAGCTCCTTCGGCGGCACCGTCAAGGAAAGCTCTTTGATGTGGCCAATGCTGACGCGTGACAACTACACCGAGTGGGAGATGCTTATGCAATGCAACTACGAAGCGTTGGAGATCTGGGGGTGATCGACCCAGGTACCAACGTGAAGCGGGCGCAGGATCGGCAGGCGATGAGTGCACTTCTGCGCTCGGTCCCAAAGGAAATGTGGCAGTCGCTCGGTCGGCACAAGACCGTGAAGGAGGCGTGGGCGGCGGTGAGAACAATGCGGATCAGTGCCGATCGAGTGAAGGAGGTGAATGCCCAGAAGTTGTTGAAGGAGTTCGAGAATATCGGCTTCAAAGAAGGAGAATCGATCGACGACTTCGATATGCGGATCACTAATCTCGTTGGCAACCTGAAGACACTCGGTGAGTCGATCGATGATGAGCGCGTGGTCAAGAAGTTCCTTCGCGTGGTGCCCGCAAGATTCAACCAGATGGTGGTCTCAATCAAGATGTTTTGTGACCTGAAGAACCTCACCATAGAGGAGCTGATCGGGCGTCTGCGAGCAGCGGAAGAGCGCCTAGATGACAAGTTGGACACGGTCACTGACAAGATGGGCCACCTCATGATGGTGGAGGATCATTGGCTCGAGAAGAACAAGCACCGCTTCCATTCTGGGGCCAAGCCGGGTGGAGGTGGTGGCGGTGGATTCAAGAAGAACAAGGCGGCGGCGCGATCCGAGGATGGTACCTCCGGTGAGGTCAAATTGACCTCCGAGGGAACGCCACGGAGGAAGGGCCGATGCCGGAATTGCGGCATCTATGGTCACTGGGATCAAGATTGCAAGCGGCCTAGAAAGGAGAAGAAGAAGGAGCCTGCAGCGCAGCTGGAGGCGAACGCCGCCGTGGGCGGCGGCGAGACAAATGGTGTTCTGATGTTGGCAGCCTGCGGCGTTGAGCGCAGCCCAACACAGATCATGCATTTGACGGAAAAGAAGGTGATCCCCATCGATGTTCTCGATGGAGTTTGGGTTCTAGACACCGGCGCTAGCAATCATATGACCGGAACACGATCATCGCTGTCACAGCTTGATCAAGGTGTTCGAGGTACTGTGCGCTTTGGTGATGGCTCCTGCGTCGAGATCGAAGGGATCGGATCAGTGGTGATGGAAGATCATCATCACGAACACAAGGTACTGACCAACGTTTACTACATCCCTAAACTGAAAAGCAATATTGTCAGTCTCGGTCAGTTAGAGGAGAAAGGGTTTAAAGTTGTTCTAGAGAATGGGAAGTTGTGTGTTTATGATCAAGCCGGTGTGTTGTTGATTTCTGCTCCTAGAACTGCAAATAGATTGTATACTGTGAAGTTTGATCTAGCAGCACCTGTCTGTTTGTTGGCAAAGTCCAATGATGATGCTTGGAGGTGGCATGCCAGATTTGGCCACCTCAATTTTAGATCACTCAGAGATTTGGACAGTAAGAATATGGTGCATGGGATGCCAGTAGTGGACAGGGTTGAGCAGATTTGTGATGGGTGTGTCATAGGGAAACAACACAGAATTCCATTTCCCTAGGCTTCAAGTTTCAGAGCAGAAAAGAATTTGGAACTTATGCATGCAGATTTATGTGGTCATATAACACCACCAACCCCAGGTGGTGCCTCATATTTTCTGTTAGTGGTTGATGACAGAAGCAGATTTATGTGGATTGAATTATTGAAGACCAAAGATCAAGCCTTGGAGAGCTTTAAGAAGATCAAGCAGAGAGCCGAGGTGGAATCTGAATGCAAGGTGAAAGGCCTGAGAACAGATAGGGGGGGGGAGAGTTCTGCTCCAATCTGTTCTCAATTTTCTGTGATCAGCAGGGCATCAAGCACTATACTACAACTCCCTATACTCCACAACAAAATGGGGTTGTAGAGCGTCGAAACCAGATGGTGGTAGAGATGGCTAGGTGCATGCTCAAGTCAATGCAAGTTCCTGCAAAATTCTGGGGTGAGGCAGTGCTTACTGCAGGTTATATTCTGAATAGATCACCCACCAGGAGTCTGAACAACAAAACTCCTTTTGAAGTCTGGTACAATAGAAAGCCATCAGTGAGTCACCTAAAGACTTTTGGTTGTGTTGCTCATGTTAAGGTGGTTGGCCCTGGCCTAACAAAGCTGTCTGATAGATCCATCAGAATGGTATTTCTTGGATATGAGTCAGGTACAAAAGGCTACAGGCTGTTTAATCCCTCCACTGGCAGGTTGGTGATTAGCAGAGATGTGCTGTTTGATGAAGGCAAGCCTTAGGATTGGGACAACACACAGAGCAGTGCAGCTGAACAAGTGACTGAAACTTTCATTGTGCACTACGATGAGACTGAAGAAAATCCGACAATAGGACAGAATCCTGAAAATGCAGTGTTTCAGGAAGGAGAAGCTGAAGGCTTTGATTCACCTGTTCAAGGGGATGTGGTAGGGTCAAATCAAGCTGGACCAAGTACACCAGCTACACCACATGGTAACTCACCTCAAGCACATGGGTGGGCCACTCCACCAGATCAAAATTCAGCAAGTTCAGAAGAGGGACACCAAAGATTCAGAACTCTGACTGACTTGTTTGATTCAACAGAGGTGATGCATGACTTTGAATATAGTGGTATATGCATGTTGGCTGCAGAGGAGACAAGAAATGTGGAAGCTGCTCTTGATGAAGATTGTTGGAAGCAAGCCATGAAGGCTGAGTTAGAGTCTATAGAACAGAACAAAACTTGGGAATATGCAGTATTGCCCGAGGATCACAAGGCCATTGGCCTCAAATGGGTGTTTAAAGTGAAAAAGGACCCTGCTGGCAACATTGTGAAACACAAGGCCAGGTTAGTGGTGAAGGGGTATGCACAGGTACATGGCATTGACTATGATGAGGTCTTTGCCCTAGTGGCAAGAATGGAGACAGTCAGATTGTTACTAGCTCTTGCAGCTCGAGGGAGTGGGAGGTCCATCATATGGATGTCAAATCAGCATTTTTGAATGGAAATTTACAAGATAAAGTATATGTGCAGCCACCACCAGGTTTCTTTGATCCAAAACATTCTGGGAAAGTTCTTAGACTCAGGAAGGCTTTGTATGGGCTTAAGCAAGCCCCAAGAGCCTGGAATGCCAGACTTTATCAAGAGTTGAAGCAACTTGGTTTCATCAGATGCAATGAAGAACATGCAGTGTATAGGAGAGGATCAAAGAGGAATTTACTCCTAGTTGGGGTCTATTTTGATGACCTCATCATCTGTGGGCCAGACAGCAGAGGAATTCCTGCATTTAAGCAACAGATGAAGAAAACTTTTGACATGAGTGACCTAGGACTGTTGACATATTACTTGGGCCTGGAAGTGAAGCAACAGCCAGGTGAGATCACTGTATGTCAGAGTGCATATGCAGAAAAAATTGTTGAGATCTCTAGGATGAAAGGGTGCAACCCTGTTGACACACCAATGGAGCAGCACATCAAGCTGCTGCCTGGCAAGCCAGAATTGATTTCAAATGCAACTAAGTACAGAAGCCTTGTTGGTAGCCTGAGATATTTGGTGAACACTAGACCTGATCTAGCCTTCTCTGTGGGTATGGTTAGCAGGTTCATGGAGACTCCAAATTCAGAGCATTGGGGAGCAATAAAAAGGATTGTAAGATATGTTGCAGGAACTTCAAAGCTTGGCTACAAGTTTGTCAAAGGGGCACACTCAGAACTGATTGGTTTTACTGACAGTGACCATGCAGGAGATTTAGAGAAGAGGAAAAGCACCACAGGTGTTCTATTCTTCCTGGGCAGAAATGCAATTACCCGGTCTTCACAGAAACAAAAGGTGGTGTCTCTATCATCTTGTGAATCAGAGTACATAGCTGCTGCCACCGGTGCCTGTCAAGGAGTTTGGCTCAGCAGACTGTTGGCTGAATTGTGCAGTGAGGAAGTGAGTAGTTTCAAGCTGTACATTGATAACAGGTCTGCAGAGGAGTTGAGCAAGAACCCAATATTTCATGAGAGGTCCAAACACATTGATACTCGTTACCACTACATCAGGGAATGTGTAGCTGAGGGGGTGGTCGATGTGAAGCATATCAGCACTGATGATCAGCTAGCTGACATCCTGACAAAGCCACTTGCAAGAATCAGGTTTGCTGAGATGAGAAGGCAGCTGGGGGTCGTCAAAGTTTGACAAGATTAGGGGGTGAAATGTTGGTTTGCATTCTTGTAATCATGTCAAACATTTGTATCAGCATGTTAGGTGCATTAGAGTAGTTTACACCTTTTCATTTTCAGTTGTAAACATGTTTAGTTCCAGCGCGTAGAATCGGAGGCAGAACGGAGACTTGCACGTTCTGCGCTCTGACCGCACCCACTTTGCCAGCCTCGCTATGACGGGCTCGCCGTGCTTGTCGCACGGGCTCCGGAAGATAAGGAGCACCGTGCAGCTGCACGTCGTGGCGAGGGATGCGGGGCACGTCTGGTATTTGGGAACACGTAATGCATCAGAAAATGCTGCGCCATTTGCAGCGAAACTCTTGCGTCCAACTGTGTGCTCTCGCGTGCGTTCTCGGCGGTTCCTCGTGGTGACCGCGCACCGGCTCTCCGTCGGTGCCGGCGACCCCTCCCGGCGTCGGAGCCTCTCCGTCGCCAACATAGAATTGTTTCCAGATAAGTGAAGGAGCTCCAAATTTATCATATCTATGAATTCATCCTTTTTACCAGTCTCCCATGTACCGGTAGGCTCAATTACTCGGATCTTGTGAAGGCTGTGTAGTTGTCTCCAGGCGAGGCTGCTGCGCCAAATCCTACCCTTTCTTATATGAACCTCCCTAATATTTGTAGCCACTTGCCCTTGTATTTCTTCAGGAAAAGCCAATTCCCAATCTGTTTGACACACATCTAGTACCCACAGCCTCTGGAAAATTTCCATCGCTGGTCCACATTTCTTCTCCTTCCCTGCTAGATTTCCTTGATCCGTGCAGCAATCAAGTCCTAGGAATTTTAAGTTGTAACAGCAATGAAATGGAGGTGATGAAAAGTTGAAGGTACAGCCACATAACTTGAGCACACGGAGTTGCACTATGCCAGAAAAGCTTATCCGTGACACCTCGATTCGTGACACAGAAACGAAACACGTCATAAATAAGCTATTAGTGATGCAGGTTCATGAGACGCGTCACCGATTAGCTGTTGCCCATGCCTCAGGAACAAGACGCGTCATAAATAACAATGTATCAGTGACTCTTCCTATGAAATCGCGTCACCGATAAAAAATATGACGCGGGTTAACAAGACGTGTCACAGATAGATGGTTGTTTTGGTGATGCGAGTTAACAAGACGTGTCACGGATAAGAAATGTGACACGTGCTGTCTACACGCGTCACTGGTATTTAGACTATGAGTGACTCTTCCTGTTGAGCCGCGTCACCACGTTACACGAGTACGCAGCTGTCTCGGACCAAAACGATACGATAAGTCTCCAGCCTGAATAAAAAGAAATCCGTCTCCAGCCTCCTCCAACTCCCATCCATCTCCCATCCGACTCCCTCTCCCCCGAAACCCTAAGATGTGGCGGCGGCGCAGCACGACCGGAGGCAGTCTGGCGAAGCACGGTGGCTGCGTGGCATGGTGTGGCGGTGACTGCTGTGACTGCGCGCTGCGGCGGCGCGAGCGCAGCAAGAGGCGGAGGCACGGCGCGGTGGCTGCGCGGCACCACGAGATCCGGATCTGGGCCGATGTGACCGCCCTCGCTGCTCTTCCTCACCCTCGACTCGGCTCTCCTCCACATCACCGACCTCTCCCACCTCCCCGACAACCTCGTCATCGACCTCTTTCGTGCAGGTACCCCGTCGCTGCGCCCTCCGCCCCACTCGAATCTGTCCGCACTGCTGGTCGATCCTGCCATGGCTACGTGTCTGCGTGTGTGGTTTCGGTTTGGGCACATTTGGCGGTGAGGAATTAGTAGTTTCGGATTGATCATGGTGGCCCGGGCTGGTTTGTCCTTCGTTCAGTGGTGATATGCTGCCTGATCCGTTCTGGTTACATGCTTTTTAGAGAATTCTATGACTTCTACTGCTAATTTTTCTACAAAGTGGACTTTCTATTTTCTGTTGCAGGGATACTATATCAAAGTTTATGCATTCATGGCGTTCTCTCCGTGTGCCATTTATAGAATAGAACAATAATAGTACCTACTGTATAACATGAGAAATCTGAATAGCAAGTCCCAAGTGCTACCTTAGCTGAACTGAATAGAAAGTGCCAACCATTTTGTATTTCCCCTTGCTTTCTGCAATGATGAATAGCTGCTACTATATGTGATTGATTAAACAGAATTGGGATGTCTGATATTGGTTACAAGTCTACATACTCTGCAATTTTTTATTATTCATGTATTCATCATTTATTGAACATAGAAGAATGTTTTTCATATTATTGGTTACTTGGTCATGTATCCATCATATTAGTTAACAAGAATGTTTTTCCATATTAGGTTTATGCTCCTTTATTTGTTTGATCTTAAACAAATGATGTTAGTTTCCGAACCTGAATCACAGTACTTTTGTTTTGCCCAGGAGCTGAGAGATGGGCGTGAGCAGGCACCACAGTCGATCCACCAGTTGCTGGCTGTGGATCAGGAGGCTCAGCAAATTTGAAAGTACTTAAATTCTGCACTAGTTCTCCATTATATTTATGGAGCCTTTGATTTAGTTTTTTTTTTTGTGGTGGTGGAGTGTATGGTTTTCACTGTGCATGCCATGTGTGTATATGTGAAAACATTGTTTGATAGTTCTGAATAGTAGTTCATGGATCTAAATTTGTTCGATAATGTTGTCTATGCAGTGTGCGGACCAAAGAGTAAGGGCACTCCTACAACTAGTGCGTTGTGAGTTTCTGATATGCCTTGCAAATTTTGCAAATTTCATGTCCTGCAAGGATGACTAGGATTTTAGAAATCTATTTCTAATTGCCATCAGAACTCCTGTTTTTTTAATTGCTGGTTTGAGTTCAGAAATCTATTTCTGAAAACTTTCTTCTATTTCTCCATGGTTTGAGTTCAGAAAACTTGCATCCCTGTTCGCTTGAGCTTATCAGCCAGGATTACTCTGAAAGTACTCAGTTGTGATTGCCAATAGAAGCATTCGTATTTGCTATGAGATGTCACTCGATAATTTTGTTTGCTTGCTTGGGAGCTTACTAGTCCGTGCATACTTATCTGTGTATAGAGTTAGCTTGTCTCAGGCTGAAGAATGTTAGCTGCAAGCACTAGGACCATCAGTTCTCATTGAAACTTTTGTGTATTTTTGTCTTAACTTTGCAGATAATGGTAGGCTAACGGGACTCGGGCAAGGATGTTGCCAGAATAACAGTGGATATTGTGGTGAGTGCTTAACTTTGTACAATTCAATCTAAGATTTCGAGGACTGTAGTAACTTTGTTGAAGCTGCTCAGAGACACAGTTCTCAGGGTCTGTTTTGAAAGATTGCCTTAGGATTGAAATATTTACTAGTTGAAATGTTAATTAAACTAGAAAAACAATAGAGCATTCTTATGCACTTTTGCCAATAGTTAAGCACTGTTGAGCTAATACTGTTTGTGTTCTATGATATCTGTAGTATAAGGCGTCAGCAGCTATTATCATAATAATTGGAAACTCAAGCATGGTCTGAATTTAGAGTGGCTTCCACTCTGAATTATTTTTCTTTTCTATTGTTTACCGTATCATTTTGCTACAGCTTCCTGTCAATTGGGAACACAATAGGATGAGTATGCTCAATCTTCTTGCAATCCTAATAAAGGTAATATGTTTCCACAGTAGTCTATTTATGCACTGCAAAGGGTGATTTGTGCACTAAGTCTCCGTAAAAATCCAAAGTTTCTGGACTGTCTCATATTCACTAGCGTACATTGTTGACTTTACCTTTCATATTCACTAGTGCCATATATATTATTCTCAGGAGATGGATCTGCACACTCATGCAATTCTCAAAAACAACTGCTAAGATCGATCTGCACACTCTTGCAATTCTGAAAACAACTGCTAATTTAGGGAGATACTGAATCTCAGCTGAGACTTAGTTTAGTAGGAGAGCTTCAGTGGTGCTATCTTCTTTTTTCTGAACAGCTAGTTAGACACAGTACATTACATTACTACTCTTACTACTGTGAAGTTGATTCTTGTTTGACTCCGTACTATATGATGAATTGTATAATATCATGTAATAAACATTGAGTTATCAGTTGCACATGTCTAATGTGTGTGTATGTATATATTCACACAATGATGCTATATATACAATGTATATCGGATCATTGTATATATAGGATCATTGCATTTTTTTTTTTGTTTTTCTGAAATAGTTATTAGTGACGCGTATTGATAGGACGTGTCGAGGATAGATGGTTATCGGTGACACGTATTGGTAGGACATGTCACCGATAGATGGTTATCAGTGACACATATTGGATACACACGTCACCGATAGATTGTTATCAGTGACGCGTATTGTATAGACGCGTCACCAGTAGATGGTTATCAGTGACGCGTATTGGATACACGTGTCACCAATAGATGGTTATCCGTGACGTGTTTTTCCGCGTCACTGATTTGCCCTTATCTGTGACGCAAAAACAGTGACGCGTTTTTTCCGCGTCACTAATGACTGTCTAGACGCGTCACAGATAAGCTTTTTTGGCATAGTGTTGGCCTGCTTGCTGGAACATGTCATTAGAGTATCTTCAAAGGTTTTGCATTTGAGGTTTGCATTTGAGTAATTTGCTAAAAAGCTCTAAAAGAGGTATCCAACAGTTTTGCATTTGGAGTTTGTAATTTGGACAACTTGGCAAATGAGGGAGCAAACTTAGCAAAAATGTCAAGCCGTGGACGGCTTTGTAAACCCGATCGCGCATGCAAAGTCACGCGCGAGGAAAGCGCGCGCGCTGGAGACCTTCTATTTTTATTGTTTGCCAACTCCAAATGCCAATTCACTTGGAGGTAGCCTATTTTTATCCTTTGTATTTTGTTATAGAAGTTTGCAAACAGCAATAAATGCCAAATCAATTTGCCAAAGCCCTTGGAGATGCTTGGCAATGGTTGAGCAGATTCTCTTTGGGGTGCTAGGAAAAAGGATGTGGTCTCTGGGTGTGCCTTCTCTTCCACATCTGAGCTGGTGTGCCAACGTCTTAGGGGATTACCATGTAATGCATAACCAAAGCTGGGCAATCTATTGGATGAGTAGTCCTCTAGTTGTATCTCCTGATGCAGAGCACGACCTACATCCCATGCTGCTTGGCTATTCTTGTCTCCTCCTACGATCCCATTTCAATCCCAATAGTTGGAAGCATGGGTTGCCCAGCTGTAATCCACGGTATTGCCACCACGGTAATTCAATGACAAGAGGTACATGCAGCAATCTCTAGCGACCTCATGGGTGATGCCAAGGCCATGTTTATGTGCGTACAAAGTGATTTCTCTAGCCTCTTCCTCCATTAATTCACGGTAGTTGGTGCTAGAACCTGAAGCATCAACAAAAAGATGTGAACTATCCACCTTTTCCTGAATTTCTCTGTTCAGACGAAACCTTCCTCTAAAGGAACATAGTACTATACATGGAAACCAGTCAAATTGAAAAATCCCAAAATTTGCCATGTCCATGTTGTCACTTCCATTGTGGAAAATCACCATATAACTAAGGTCCCTCACGGTTTGATAGATCCCCCTTTTGACATCTTGTATCTCTGCTCTAGAGGCTTGCTCTACCCCGCTGAAATCATCCTCCACATCATGCCTGTCAAGATGACCCACTACATGTCCAGGGAGCTTAAGTTCATCAACAATTGCCCTCTGGAGTGCTCTTCGGCTCTTCCAACTTGAGCAATCAATGTGGATAATCTTGTCGAATTTCTTGGTCAGAGATGGTGGAGGACTCTCTGCTATTGCTCTCAGCACCGCAGAAGCAGCCAGTCCGTTCCATCCGTCAAAGTAGACGGCCTTGTGTGCAGTGCCCTCCAAGTAAGAAATTGTTTGATTTACTGCGAAGTCTACGTTATGCACATAAATATTCTGCATTGAATTATTTGATGTCAATTAATTTTAGTCGAGGTTTCTCTCGGTCCATAAAACACAACATGTTAGAGTTCACTAGCAATGATCACCAGAGAACACACAAGATGACAAGAACACAGTGGAAGCACTTGACTTGTGTGCTGTCTAACAGCCGCGGTATATTTTCTAGTTCTATGACTCCTTTTATTTAGCCACACTGGGAAAACTAGCTTGACACGCTAACAACTAGTATGTACAAAAAAACTAGAACACGTATGTACAAGATTTGTGCTGACATCCTAGTTCGCCATTGTTTTTGAAACAGTATCTATATATAGTACAATATATAATAAGCGATTTGTGCTAGCTGCATACGTAGCAGCTCAGTTATGTCATCTTGTGTGTTCTTGTCAGCAATTAGATTTGTGCTAGCTGCATACGTAGCAGCTCAGTTATGTCATCAATAAATCACTAACTGATAAATTGGTCATCGCGTACACATGGAAGAAAAAGGCAATATAATAAGAGACTGGTCCAATAGTGTTCTGCCTAATACGGGGTATCAATCACGATCTTATCTTATTGCTTTACTAATTGGAGACCGCCAGTAAGATCTCCACGTTTCTTAGTACACTAGGAAAAAATAAATTCCTCAAGATTGTTATAAAAATTAGAAACATCCGTCCATCAATTTGGTAGCCTCTAAAAATAATAGTCAATTAGATCTATTTTGCTTTCTTAAAAAAGACTACCGACCATGCTATTGTGTGTACCCGAATACTCCTAGATCCCATCTAAATTGCCCACCTTTATCATTATGAAATATAATTTAAATTAATCCTCTAAATTTGCATATGAATTACCTCGCATTGTTGTTATAATAAATACTATAGAGCTTTTATTTAAATATAAATACCCATTTCGGTCATTATTAGAAATACAGAATTCCCTGGAATCAGGCTGCTGGCCCAGGCGACGTGTCCTCCGTTCGATGGGTGCCTGCTGTTGCGGTTGTCGAGTCCGCCTTCTTTATCGGGTTTGCGCGCACCCGGTAACGGCGAACGGATCGGTCAGAATTCTTAGAACCCAATCCGGACAGGAAACTGTACGTGTATCCTCGATCCACTTGCTTAGACCAGAAGGGACTCGGTGCTTGTCCTTGGTGGAGCTCATCGGAGCTATTTGGTGAGATACCACTATCAGAAGTGGGCTTCGATAATATGCCATTATGCAACGGGGCTTCGGCAGAATGCCATTATGAAGCACGATGCAACCGCTGAAATGCCATCCGGGTGATTTTGGACCCTCTTATTCCCATCTTGCCCCTGTCCTTTTTTTTTTCTTTTCACGAGCTGCTACGGGGACGGTTTACGGAACGGAGGCTCGTGGTGCCGCTGTCTGCGAGCGCCGCCCCACGGCGAGCAGGCCCCCGCGGTGGCTCTGATTGCAGCGGCTCCCCCACCACCACCACACGCCAGCAATGGATTTCCATCACGACCGCGGCCGCTCGCCGCGCACGCTCGATCCCGCAGCTTCCCGGACTATGGCTGCGTGGTTGCCACAAATGTTGCCGTCTCCCTGTACCTCCAGACTGCGGTCTCTCTGTGCTCTCGTTCCTGCCGTGAGCTGCCGTCTTTTCTTGAGCCGCAGCCATGCCTAAGCGCGAGGCCGCGCCACCGCGCGACACCCTGGCATGGGCGGGGCTCGTCCTTAGATGACCCAGCGCCAGTCGGCCGGTGTCCCGCCTCTGCTGTGTCTGTTGGGGAAAGAGTGGCACGGGCGAGCTCGGTCCCGAAGAGGACGCCCACGGGTGGGGAGGACGAGGCGTACGAGACGGCGGTCGCTGCATGCGGCTGGAACCGGCTGACGGCAGGTGTCGGCGGCCACGGGCTAAGGCTTGGGCGGCGGCGCTGCGCAGCTGCGAGTCTACTCGTACGATTCGTGAAGGAGACGAAGAGATTAGGAGGGGCAGCCGGAGCCGAGCTTGCCTGGCGGCGTCCCCGTCCCTGTCCCGTCCCCGCGCCATGGTGGAGGCTCGCCCGGCGGCGTCGCCATCCCTGTCCCGTCCTCGCGCCATGGCTCCGGTGATGGCACGGGCGAGCACGGTCCCGAAGAGGACGCCCACGGGTGGGGAGGACGAGGCGGAGGAGACGGCGGGCGTTGCGTGCGGGTGGAACCGGCCGACGGCAGGAGGAGAAGTGGTGCGTGACGCTCTCGATCCGTTTCCAACTGCCGTTTCCAACTGCCGTTCCGCCTCTGGAAAGAAACGAAGAAAAAAAGATAAGGCTAGGGGCAAGATGGGAAGAAGAGGCTCCAAAATTGCTCGAATGGCATTTCAGCGGTTGCGTCGCACTTCATAATGGCATTCTGACGAAGCCCCATTGCAGAATGGCATATTGCCGAAGCCCACTTCCCATAATGGTCTCTCACCAGATAGCTCAGCTCATCGCGGCGGAGGGGGCGATTCCTCTGCCCCTCTCCGTGCTCCTCTCCGTCCAGGCACGCCAGAGGCTCCATTGCTGCGCCATTTATAGGGGCCGTCAGGTATTCGTGCCTCCCTCTCCCTTGATTTGATTTGAGCACGGGATTTTCTGAGTTGTTACTTCTAGATCTGGTTTGATTCCATGGATTCTGCTTGCTTGCGTGTTGGGGGATTCGTCGGGGCCACTCTCTTGGCGGGGTATTTGTCTTCTGTGTTGGGAGACTCATCGGGGCGAGAGCACGCGTGGTGAGCTGCAGCGGTGGAACAGCGAGAGCGATTGGATTGCGGCATGGGTTGTGGCATCCTCGGATGTCTGCTCTCTCACTCTCCCTTCCTCTCTCTCGTTCTGGATGGGGTTCCTTGATGATTCAGGCTATGGGGAGGGGAAATGGAAGAGGAAATGAGGACTGGTGGCAGCGGTGGATGTGGTGTTCCTTGATGCCGTCCTCTAGTCTGTGTTGACATGCATGCATGATTAGTAGGTTGTATCTCGATCTATCGAATTTTATTTATGCAGATGAGGTCGAGCCGCTAGACATTTTTTGCGCCACCATATTCTGGATTTTTTGTTCTATTTTTGGCGCTTTTCTGTTGACCTCGTGTCCACTTGTGGTGGAGTGTAGGACCTCCTCCATCCTGAACCGTATGATGGGAACCAAGGAGAGCTGTAGATTATCCTGGGAACTAAGGAACGCTGTAGATTATCCTTTTTCCTTGGGTTTCTTCAGTCATTGAATAAGGTTCATGGTGATGTTAATCTTTGTAAAGCCTGCCTTCTGACATTTTTTTTTTCTGAAATCAAATGAAATGCATGTTTCTGGTACTATTGAAATGTCAGCATCTGAGCAGCTCTTCAGATATGAGTTGTTTCCCATCACTCGATGTTGGCATAATGTTCATTTCTGTCACTAATCTTCACCTCAATGGTTGTGCGTCTGAACCAATATGTGTCTGAGTTGCATTGTTGAACTATTGCATATCATGCATATGTACCTGCAGTTCTGCAAGATCTGTATGCCTGAGTGCAAAATGGGGGATTTACCTTAGGTACATTAAGAAATCAAAATGATTTTGTGAAAAATTATGAGAATGTCATATTGACATAAGAAATACTCTCATTTGTAGGAAATTGGAATCTAGCTTATGGATCTATGTATGAATATATATGATTTAGCAGTGCACTAGTTCTTGCAGGCTGTTTCACAGATAATTTTGATAAGATTGTACTGTGAGTTTATAAAACTCAGCCCGGCAGCTTGTTGTTTAGAATTCAGATGTCGTCTTGCGGAATGGCCTGAATACGTTTTTGCTAGCCTTCTTTCTTTTCTGTCTCATTTATTTTGAAGAAATTGCTAGACTAATTTCTTGCTGACGCACATTGCCTAATTTGAGAAATATTAGGGTGGACTAGTTTATTAGTTATGAAACTTAAGCAAGAGGTTGGCTTCTGTCTTCTACACTCTGTGTTTTGTCAATGTTGTTGCACCTATTAATTATTTGTTCATGTCCTGTAGGCACGTGCAATGTCGACTGATGGGCTTAGACCAACTTTCTATTGGATCAATAGCGTGTCTATGCAATTCAGGTGATAAACTTGTCATTTAACTCATAATTTAAGTTGGACTTCAGAAAGATATATGGTGTGGTAATTTGATACTATATATGGCAATGTGCACTTTATAGTGTTGTGCCATGGATATTAATCACATATAAAGTTTTAATAATCCATGAAAGAGTGTGTCAGCCACAAGGCCAATCCTAGGATTCCTGACCATCTGTCCACATGAGGGCATGCCTATCTGTCATTGTTGCATGCAAAACTAGCAAATCCTTTTTGGATGCCAAGTGCTTTGATACCTTCCTGGGCGTGTTGTGTATGCATTTTTATTTGATACTTGCAAACTAGGAACATTCTGGTTTCTGGACGCATTTGGTATCAATGAATTTCAGATAATTTTATGGTTGGTTTTGTGGTGGAAACCAGTATGAGTTATGGTTATCTTGTCAAATATGTTCTTGCTGGTAATCCATGTTTCGTTTCTCCCTTTCTATCATAATATATTCTATATCCCTTTGTACTGTAGTGGTTTTGAGATTGCATTTGTGTGTATGACTGAGTGACAAGATAGTGAAAGGGACATGCCTGCTTTTTTGTGCAAAGTGTTTTGTGTCAGTGTGTCCCTTGTTTCTTTTTGTGGAGGTGGTCACCAGCTAGGCTTCGCAGGTGTGTTACATTTTTAGTTTCCTGACCTATGTTAATTGTGCTGCTATTGGTAAAAAAAATTAAATTTGTCCTTGCATTTGTTTCCTAGGAACTTGTTGTACATTGTCCTTGTATTTATATTTTTGTGTGCCTTCTTTCTGACTGCTACTTGTGGGTGAGGCCACTGTTCAATAAGAGCACGTCGAGCAGACTTATATAGATCATTTGTTGGACTATATATTTGAATGTGTACTAGACACTGTTGGTTCCCTTGTAGCTCTATTGGAATCTTCAACTAATTAATTCAAAAGTATTTTATCCCTTTTTGTGATTCCATAATAATTGCCTGTATCTCAATTTCTTCTATTTGTTTTCAGATTATTGCCCCTTGAGGGTTTGAAGCACAGAGTATTTGAGGTCTCCTTGGCTGCTCTTCAGAGTGATGAAGACCAGGCGTACAGGAAGATCAGACACCATGTAGAGGATGTACAAAGGGGAAGCGTTCTCACCAACTTCTGTGTAATGATCTCTAGTTCGCTACACACTGTTCCAGAAGCACTGAACTCTACTATATCCTAAAACCAAAGAAACTAACAAACTGAACCACTTCTACAGCTAAAGATCAAAGGTCTTGTAATGTTCCATGAGCGTGTCTGATCTTGCTAGTTGTATGGAACCAATGGATGCATGTTATCATGCACATTGAAATAATTAGTCTAGTCGACGTGCTCTTATTGAACTAGGATCTGTTTTTTTATTCTTTAAATATTTCAGTTAATTGATGAGCATCTTGCTTAAACATCTCAGTAACCATTCGTTTTCTAAAAAAATCTCAGTAATCATTGCCGTGTCATTTATATTACCCTGTGTGCTAGATGTTAACTTTAATCATGCAACATTGCTAGCTTGGATGTTTTTTGCAGTACATTTTGAAAACAAGTCTGAATAAACAATTTTATGTCTCGCTTTGCATGTGTTTCCATGCATTTTAGTTGGGTTCAGCCAATTTGCTATTTTTCTAACATACCCATCTGTGATTGTGATATGTGTTTTTGCTTTAATAAAAAAATTGTGATCTATCATTTCATAGAAAAAAATTGCTTATTGTGATCTGTGTTTTTGTCTTTTGTCCTTTCATAGAAAAAATTGTCATCTGTCTTTGTGCTTTTGTCGATCTATAGAGAAAATCTTGTCTATTGTCTTTCCATAAAAAAAATTGTCCTTTGTCATTGTGCTTGTATCGATCTAGGGAGATTTTTTTGTCTTTTATCTTTCCATAGAAAAGAAATTGTCCTTTGTCTTTGTGGTTGTCTTGTTCTAGGTATAAAATTTTGTATTTTTCCTTTCATAGAAAAAATTTGTCATTTGTTTTTGTACTTGTATTCTGTAATTTGACCAATCATCTTATCCTCACTCTACCAACATTAATACTTGTAATCTGTAATTTGTCCAATCATCTTTGTCCAATCATCGTATCCTATTGTTTTGCCCTGTAAAACTAGGCGAAGAGTGCTTGTATGCAGAGTTATCCTTTTGAAATATGTAAAATAATCATTGGGGCACATTAACACCCTGATGCATACATAGTGGGTCAATTGTAGTTTTAAAATCTTTGTGGTTTGTGCTTGTTATCTGTGAATTTTGGCATCACACGCCTCTTGTTTGTCCATGTGTTTCCGGCTTGTGACCGCCTTGTCATTTTGTGTTAACACATCCCAAAAGTTGTACCTTGTCATTTGTGCTAAGACATCCCAAAACTTTGTGCACACCCCTCTTATTAGGTTCAGGTTCTAGTTTTTAATATCTGAAATCTCAGTGAATGTCTTTTGGCAGTACATGGGAAAGAACCACTGATGTTCAGAAGGACGTCGCTGAGGCTGTCTCTGGTTTGTTATGTTCAGAACCACTGAAGTAGCCATCATGCCGAATTGAGGTTGGTCCATCCAGTGATGCATGGTTGAGATTTCTGAATTTTATGTCCTCAGTTCGAGATTGTTGTCTGTTGTCTACTAGTTTGTTTCAGCTAATGCTATGCTTGGTATGAACATCTATGGGCTCATACATTGTAAGGCTAATGCAAATGTGATTATCCTAGCATTGCAGTTAGTTTTGTCCTTGTCCTTTCATAGAAAAAATTGCAACTTGTGATCTGTCCTAGCACACACATCTTTTGTTACTTGTGCTTTGTGCTGACATAGACCTCAATTTTGTCCTTGTCATTTCATAAAAAAAATTATTTCTGGTGATTTGTGTTAACACCCACTTTCCTCTTCTTATTTGTGATTTTTTCCTGCCCAAGCCAAGTTTTTGTCATTGTCCATCCATAGAAAAGAATTTCTCTTGTGATTTTGTGCTAACCCACCTTTTTGTTTGTCACTAAGAATATTCTGATTCTTTCACTACAACACTAAACACCCTTTTGCATCAGATAGCTTGCAAAACTAACATGTAGTATTGCAGGGCCTAGATGTGCAGTAGTAGGGCAGTTTTTGGTTGGCAGGCTCCTAGATGTGTTGTGGCAACATGGCAGCTTCAGGATGTATTTTGGCAGTGTGGTGTCTCTGCACTTATGCTATGTGAGTAGCATGCCCTCTCTCCTCCAATAGTCCTTGTTTATCCTGGTTGAGTAGCCAGTGATTTTTTCCTCTCTGATATCTTGCCTTACATAAGTGATTTTTGAAAGCCAGTGATTTTCTCCACATGCTTAAACCAGATTTTGTATTTATATACATGTATAACTAAATTGCATTAAGAACAAGTAATATTTGCACTATTTGAAATAGGCAATTTTTATATTTGTATTTTGTAATTTTATTATTTGTACATTAAATTTGTTGTATCAATGAGTATTGACCTTCCCTGCAGTATGGTTCCACTTCTAGTTCTGAGACTTGATCAACTTTTGATGATGAATAGGCTACTTTAGAAGTATTTTCAAGAGTTGTTGCATCTTTTCTAAAGGAACAACTCCCAACACATATAAAACTAGTGCATGATGTTGTCTCTATGACCAGAGATACGCCCTGTTCGTTTGGTCATTTTTGGCTGGCTGATTCTCGCTGCTGCTGATTTGTTGTGAGAGAAAAACACTGCGGAATCGCTGGCTGGTAAGCGCTGATAGACCAGACGAACGGGGCGAAAGAGCGTAGAAGGCGACAAGTTGTACTTTGAACCGAACCACTAAAATTTGTGCTATGCATGTGTTCTTGGTGTTACTAAAGTAGCTATAATTTAGTTTTTCTTTTATGTGTGTTCATGATCCTTGGTGATCGGTTGCTATCCTATCCAACCTGACAATCATCACCGACCAGAACTGATTCTGATAGCGAGTCACATTATTATAGAAAGCCCTACCTCTGTTGTTAAATATATGGCATGTAGAAGAAGCTAATTAGTTTAGAAATGAACTAATTAGCTTTTGAACTAATTATTAGTTTGTCCTAAACATCATATATTTAAGAAAAGAGGGGATAATATATGTATTCTCAAGCTTCAAGCAATTTGCTGGGGCTATTTATTCTGTGACTTGCAATTTCTAAATTAGCTAAGAGGACAATTTTTGGTTCTTTATTTGGTGTAGCCAACATTATAAACTGCTACTTTCTTATTTACTATAAGTAATAGTGTAACATTTGTACTTTATGCCTATTCACATGCTCTATTTAGTTCGGTAATAGAAACTAAATAGGATGTTTGTTGTAGCTACATGAGTGCTTCACAATAATTGTGGAATGGATGGGCACTGGAATCGTGATTGCAAAGCTAGTGACTAAAGAGATAGATGCTTTCAGTTTGGAGAACTAGGCCATATATAAAGAAACTGTAAGAACAGTCTTAAGGATCTGAACTATTTCCTGTAATTAGTATCTATTTCTATATTGCACATGTATTAGTAGACAATTGCACATATGAGTTACTGCAATTATGGTATTTAACATGTGCAATATCCATTCTTGCCACCTATAAGTTTCAATTTTTTTACCATTTTCTATTTGACATTGTTGAGGTTTCGTCCCTTTTGTTCCTGCAGTGGTAGAGGAAGAGCAGGCTCTGATAGGTGCCAGGCATGATAGAAAAGAGCGCTGTAGTGTAAACTCAGATGTAAAGGAGGTTGGAAAGCTACCACAGACCAACTAGTGTAGTAGTATATGCCATCGAAAAAACTAGTGTAGTATAAGTTCAGATGTCCTTGCAATGGTGTCTGTGCAGTCTTGGAAGGAAATAATTTAGTCAGCGATGCATGTAGAGTAGAATCAAAATTGTATTCTGTTAATTTTGATTTGGGGTAGAGTATTTTTTTTCCTAAAGTTGCAGAGTTATTATTCTGTTGATAAGCTTGTAAGTGTGTTCATTGGGCTAGTAGTTCAATTTTGGCCCAAACGAGCACCAATTTAGTTAACAGGCTTCGGTTCATGTGCCTGTTAAGGTATGGGCGGTCCAGTAAGTGGTTCCGTGGGTTTATGGGTTCATTCGTGGACCCGTTATTGGTGCATGGTGGCAGAGACAACTGCAAACATATGTGAACCGCTGGATAAAAATCTAACCGTCGCCTGGGAAAAATGTTAGATTCCAAGCGACTAGAATATAGTAACTCCCACTTAGAAATAAACTAAATAATCGAACAATTTTGCATCTAAATTGTCAACATATATATATTGAAAAAACCAAAAAGTATACATGACTGATGCATATATACTTCTATAGTTTGGTAATCATGAAAATGCCCTTTATCACCCACTGACACTAATAGTTTATTTTGAAATCTATATTAATAATCCATGACATTGAGTATGTTAAT
Organism: Themeda triandra; assembly: GCA_018135685.1. Classification (NCBI taxonomy): domain Eukaryota; kingdom Viridiplantae; phylum Streptophyta; class Magnoliopsida; order Poales; family Poaceae; genus Themeda; species Themeda triandra. Next base: position 141,947 of record JAENPR010001401.1, read on the forward strand.
AATAGATACATTATAATATATTCGCTGAAACATATAAGTTTTCGCTGAAACATTATAATATATTCACATTAGAATAGTTTAATTATAAGTATTGTATTTTTTAATCAAAATGCACTTGAAATGATAGTTAATAATAGATACAAGATAACTTAATGAGCATTACAGGTCCAACTTAACATATCTGAGTAAAACACATAATAAAGTCAATAAATGAAAATCCAAAATCTCTCTATATATTCATATACATGATGACACATGGCTGCAACAAGAGCTAGCATAATTCAATCTAAAGTTTAAATAAACACAGTTATTGAAGACAAAAGTTTTGTTTGCATAGAGTTTTCTTTTCTTGAAAGTGCTTTCTGATTTTTGGAAGTAAACAATATACTGTTTAATAAGGGGGCAATTTTTTGTTTAAGATTTCCATTAATAATTTCAATAAAGACCCTACCAAGATACACGATCTACTACTTCATCCAACTATAGTGCAGTAGCAGCTACAAAATGTTGCTCAGCACAAGAGTGACCATGTCGATCTATGTTACTGTGTGTTTCTGTGTATATATAGGAAGACCGTGTGTACCTGTCGAGGCATGATGGATTTCTGTGTATATATAGGAAGGACCAACAAATTAAGTGAAGAAGCTCCACGTATCTACATCTCTGCACATAGTATATATAGTAGAGAACACATGTTAATCCATATAGTATTTTAGAAAAGGAAATATATTAATATCCCAGCTTCTGCATCGACTAATGCATATGGCTGTTTCTTATTACAACCAAATAATTAAAGGTTCAAGTAATCTCAAAAACAAAGTTTTGATCCAACAAGGATGAAGAAAAAGCGACCCAATGCAACATTAGGACATAATTCTATTCCTTAAACTCCAACCGCTTCTCGCAAACACCTCCATTGCAATTGTCTCAATCTTCCTGCAACCCATCTTTATCATTGGGCGATCCTCCTCCTTTTGAAGCAGGGACCAAAACTTGATCTAGTAAGTCCCCCCTGAAGATAGCCTGCAAATAAGATGGTGCTAGGGTCTTGTTAAAAATCATGTCATTCCGGGTCAATCATATTACCCAACAAATTGCACTTGCACCAACAAGAATCTTGGATTTCATCTTTCTATTGAACCCATGTAACCAATCAGTAAACATATTGTGAACACCAGTTGGAGGAATTAAATTATAGGAGATATGAATAATTCGCCAAATAAAATTTTGCAAAATGACAATCAAAGAGAAGGTGTTGTATTGACTCATCAGAAGAACAAAAACAACACTTCTTGTCTCCTTGCCAATGTCTTCTTGCTAAGTTGTCTTTTGTCAAGATTACTCCTTTGTATAAATACCACAAAAATATTTTGATCTTGAGAGGTACCTTCAGTTTCCATATTAAAGTGTTATACGGTAAAGCTTCAGATCCTAGCAAAGTTGTATACATTGATTTTACAGAGAAGCATCCATTCGATCTAACCCCCACACAAAACGATCCCTCTGGTTTGTTAATTGAACATTTGCCACCATGGCAACCACCTCGTGCCAGGCTTGTAAATTAACACCTACCAAGGATCTTCGGAAGGCCACATTTAATGGTGTCATAGATAATACCGTTCTTACAGATGCCTCTTTCTTCCTGACAATATTAAATAATGTAGGAAAAATCAATTTTAAAGGACATGGTGTTATCCATGCATCCTCCCAAAATCGCACTTGACAGCCATCTCCTAGTTCGAACTTGCCTAATGATAGGAATTCATCCTTGAGCTTCATAAGGACAGCTCAAAATTGAGAATCCCCTGGCATATGTTGAACCTGTGTTAGGGTCTTATTTTTTAGATGTTTATTCCTAAGTAGTTGTTGCCAAATCACATCTCCATTTAGCAACTTGAAAATGCATTTACTTAGGAGACACTTATTTTGAATATCTAGATTTAAGACACCCAACCCCTCTTGATCTCTCAGTGTACAGATTATCTCCCATTTAGTCAATTTGTATTTCTTCTTATGTTCATCGCTTTGCCAAAAAAACTAGGATCTGAAATAATCTAACTTTTTTAGAACCCCTTTTGGTATTTCAAAAAAGGATAGCATAAACATGGGTAGACTGCTTAAAACAGAGTTAAGCAAGACTAACCTCCCTCCTACCGACAACAATTTACTCCTCTAACAGTTTAACTTCTTTTGGAAACGTTCCTCGACATGCTTCCAATCTTTATTCATGAGTTTTCTATGATGCATTGGTAATACCCAGATATCTAAATGGGAAAGAACCCAAATCACACCCAAAAATTTGTGTATACTCAAATTGGTTTGCTTTTGCTGATCCATAGCAAAATAGTTCGCTTTTATGGAAATTGATCTTGAGCCCCGACAACTTCTCAAAAGCACAAAGCGAAGCTTCATGTTTTTGGCCCTCTCAAGATCATTATCCATAAAAATAATTGTATCATCGGCGACCGGAGGACTAAAAGTCCTTCATCTACCAAATGTGGAACAACACCCCTTATGTGTTGAGCCTCTTTAGCTCGTGAGATAAGGATAGCTAGCATATCAACCACAATGTTAAAAAGGATAGAAGACAGTGGGTCCCCTTGACGCACTCCTTTTCTAGTTTGGAAGTAATGTCCAATAGTATCATTCACCTTTACTTCAACACTTCCTCTAGAAATGACCTTTGAAATCCATTCACACCAGGTTGGTGAGAATCCTTTCATTCTGAGGACTTGTTGAATAAAAGGCCACTTTAGCTTGTCATAAGCTTTTTCAAAATCTAATTTTAAAATCACCCCATCTTGTCTTTTCTTGCGAAGTTCATGGATTGTTTCATGCAATAAAACAACTCCTTCCATAAGGCAGTTTGTGATGGTCGAATCAATTTATCCGCCACTTTCAAAATTCTATTATTTAGTACTTTCGTAAAAATCTTGAAGCTCACATTCAACAAACAAATTGGCCTATATTGTTGAATTTGGGTTGCATCATTAATCTTAGGTAGCAATGTAATAATTCTGAAGTTTAGGCTATGAATAGGCAGTCTCCCAGCATGGAACTCATAAAAAAGATACATTAAGTCTGGCTTTACAACTTCCCAGAAAAATTGATAAAAATCCGCAGGGAAGCCATCCGGACCAGGTGCTTTGTTATGTTCCATGTCAAAAACTGCCAATCTGACCTCCTCCTCGCTGAATGGAGCAGTCCAACATCTCATTCTCCTCCTCCGACACTTGAGGCATGTCATGCCTCAAAGTCTCGTCCATTGAGAAAGAATTCAATGTATGAGGTCCAAACAGTCCTTTATAATAATCGGTTATAAAATTTTTCAAATTCGTATCCCCAACCACAATTCCTTCTTCTTGTTCTAGCTGTATGATTTTTGTTTTCCTCTGTCTTCCATTTGCCACTAAGTGAAAGTACTTAGTATTATCATCCCCTTGCAATAACTTTGTTGTTTTCGATCTTTGAAACCAATATATTTCCTCTTCTCTCAACAACTTAGTTAAGTGCCCTTTGAGATGATATCTAAGATCCTCCTCCTGAGGTGTCAACAAAGAAAACTCGGCCTTTCTATCGATCTCATCTAACTTAGACAACAAATTAAATTTAACTTGTTTGTTTTGTGAGGATAAATTCCTAGACCAGCCTCTAAGGAACCTTCGCAACCTTCTAATTTTGTTTTGCCACTTCTGTAGAGGAGACCTACCCCTATTCTCAGATTCCCAAACCTCTTTAACCAAATCAAAAAAACCATCTTTAGACAACCATGCCAATTCAAATTTGAACTTTCTAATATTCCCTCTGTGAGACGGTTCCCCAATATTTAGCAGTAGAGGAGTATGATCTGAGATCTCACGGGTAAGCGCTTGAACAGAAGCTAGAGGAAATTTTTGTTCCCAATCTGTTGTTACTAAAACCCGGTCTAACTTTTCAAAAGTTGGAACCTCAGCGTAATTTGCCCATGTGTATTTTCTACCGGTCAACTCCAACTCTCTTAAGTTCAAAGTCTCAATAATAGCATTAAATAGAAGTGGCCACTTGTTGTTATACCTTGAATTATTTTTTTCAGATGGGTTTCTGATAATATTGAAATCCCCCTACTATGAAGGGAAGATTCCCACAGCTAGTGAAATCCCCCTACTATGAAGGGAAGATTCCCACAGCTAGTACAAGCTCATACTAACTCCGATAAAAAATGTTCTTTGTGCTCTTCCTGTGCTGCTCCGTATACAGACAAAAGAGCCCAACGATAACCATCTGACTTATTTTTAAAGATAAACTTGATGTGATTATCACCATCCTCGATACCCTGAAGTTCAAAAGAACCCTGATTTAATCCCATCAACATCCCCCAGACATGCCCCGAGGACACCTCCAATGCCAAGTAAAATCAGCCCCCGCACAAAAGTTATCCAAACACTGAGTCGAGAAGGTATTTTTATTTGTCTCTGAAAGTGCTATGAAATCTAATTTGTTTTCCCAGACACATCATGCAGGAAGGTATGTTTACCTAGGTCACGCAACCCTCTACAATTCCAAAAAACACCTTTCATTGGAAAACTATTTTTTTCCTTGCACCTAAATTCTTATTAAGGGGTTTCTTCTTTTTTTGTTTTTTGCCACCTTGATAGGTACATTTGCAAGTACCCCATCTAGGTCCGCACTATCGTCCATCGCCTCTTCCGTTAAGTCGCCACGAGTCGACTAATGGTAAAGGTGTCAGGATCGATCTCATTCTCCTCATCCTCAACTGCATCCACATTTTTACTTGAGCATAAAGATGGTTTCAGTCTCTCTTTTTCTGTATTTTTTAAAAGATCAATAGAATCGGAAACCGAATTTTCATTATCACCCATACTTATGCCCATCCCCTTCAAATTTTCCTTAATACGATCATTAGAAAGGGAACAAAAAGAATTATTACATGAATTACCTTGATGTTCCTCGAGGTTCTTGATCGCTACTCTCTTTTCTGCCTTCTCTAGATATTCTACATTAGCCAAGTCCACATTCCGTTTACTTCGCCGTACCGGAGTTATCTCTCCATCTGAAAGCTTAGCCATTGTCATGACACTCCCAAACTTCTCTTGTGACCCACCATCTGCTGTTACCCCAGCTCCCAGCATAGCATCAAGTAGGAAACCCAAGTGTTGAGCACCATCAGCAAGCGTCCCTCCTGCTTCCCCATCAATCTGCCCCACTGCAACTTGCAAATGTTCCTTTTCTAACATAGCACCTTTTGCTCTCCCATCATCTTGTCCCAATGCAATGGTCACATGTTTCGTCTCTAACAGAGTAGATTGTTGATTCCGGTGCAGCCCACTCGCTGCAGCAGCATGCAGCGCCTTGGGTGGCACACTATCATTTGTAGATGGTGTCATTGTGGGCTGCTCAACTCGTCAAAGGTATAACTTGGGTAAATGTGAGTGTCGATGACCCAAGCGAGCTAGTGCTGAACTGCTGATCTTGTCGATGCAAGTGATGTAATATTTGTAACCTTGACCGCGGCCCCTTTTTCAACTCCTAATAAATCACGAGCAGCTTTGCTAAGCTCCTCATCCTCTACAAGTAAATCATCATTGGACCAATCATAATCCATCTCATCCTCTGGAGCCTTGCTTTCTTTTCCAGAAAAATTGTTATTTACTGTGTTACGACTATTTGCATTTGGTTTGATGGTGTTTCCATTATTTTGAGCCTCCTTCATCTCAGCATCTTTTGGTGCCCCGTTACCATGCCCATCATTCTGTAATTTCCCCAAGCTCGACAATCCACTATTAGGTAAAAAAAAGGTTCTACCTCAAAGGTCAACTGGAAGTATCTATTTCCGATGATAACATCCAATTTGGATGGAATTGCTTCAGGCTCAAGCACTGCCACAGCAAACCGCCCAAAGTCGCTAGCTCTAGTGGTCACCATGTCCACCTCCTGAGTCACACCGAAAAGAGTTCCCAGTGCCCACAGAATAACATATTCTCGTAGAATTTTCGGTAGGTTAGTAACTCGCATCCAAACCACCGGTAAAGCATGCCCAAAATATTCTTCATCTTCTTTGAGTTCTTGGAACTGGAGAGTTACTCCCTCCTCTTTCATGTTCGCATTAAATTTTGTCATCTTTGTCAATTCTGCTTTTGAAGGGAAAAGGGCCTTGAACTCAAAGGCATTAAGTCATTTAACCTCCCAGGCAAAAGAATCTGTTGGCGCGAAAAGTGACACCCTGCGCCTAACACACAGCAAGCCGGAAAGCGTGGCTTAAAACAGGTGCCCGGGCGTTTGAATCCGGATGCGTGCCAGTCGATTTGACCTGAAACTCGACAAGGGACAAAACAGTGAGATCGAAAACTGGAACATTGCCGGGTGAGACCAGACAGTTCCATATTTACGGCCCTGAAGCCACTTACGACGACATATAGCTATGAGAGCTATCTGTCAAACAGGTTTGCAAGTCATTCGGCTAATGTAATGCAGAAAAAGCATAAAGTACTGATTGCCGAACACGTATATGAGAAGACATGTTAAGTAACATGCATTCAAACAGGTACATCATCGAGACATAATGAATTAGTAACTTGCAAATATAAATCTACAAAGATAACACATGCATAGGCCTAATCCAACTAGTATGCCGCACGTCTAGCCTTCATAAACCCATCGAGCATAAACCCAAGCAAGTTAATCCACCGCATGATACCGCTTGCTACGAGTCTACACCACTCCTTACAGCTAGATCAATCCACCGCATGATACGATCTAACAATAAGAAGCTAAAAGCATGCAATTGTCTAAACAGATCTATAAATGCTCATTACTTCGTGTAAGCATAACCGTATCGGCAAAACTACCGAATCGGGGTCCATGAAGAAGGAACAAACAAGTAGGACGTAAAAGAAACCTATCAGGTTAAACCGATCTCTAGTCCACCGGATGACTAGCTCTAAAGTAACCCAAAGACCTGCATCTGCCGCATGGTACCCGGTCCTGTCAAGGCTTATTCTACATCTAACATGAATGAACCCGCAACACGTGACAATCTAGATCGATCTGTGCGATTCGGCTATACAAGCATATGAAACAAGTCTATCAAACGGCCGAACCGTGTCGACCTAGATTGGGCAAAGGAGTGTTGCAAACAATAAATAAGACATACAAAGATCATGCAACACATGGTAACTTGATGAATCTAATAGATCTTGCCAAATCTAATAGAGCCGATAACTATTTTTACTCATGACTTAATCCGCCGCACGATACAAGGCACAAGCAAAAACCTCCCATCATTAAGCTTAAATCCGCCGCACGATACTAAGCAAAACGGATGAGACTACTTGCATCACGATCTAAATCCACCGGATGATACTAGACATGATAGCAAGGTTGCCGGGACTTACGGAGGTCGACGGATCGATGATTCCCCTCGAAGAACTCGACGACACGACTAAAAGGACACGAAAAGGTGGCGCGGGGCCGGTTTGTATTGATATGATTGTGTGTATATTACAATGGTCGAGGGTTTATATTTATACCCTGGACGAAATATGAGTTATAATAGATTACGACCTACAAATATAGAAACTAACAAAAGACTCCTAACTCTAAACTCTGCCGGAAATCTTGTCTATCACGGCTTGCTCTCTCCTTTGGTCATCCTTCACTTCCCGAATGGAAATATCGCTCTGCTGAAGATAACCGACCACCCGGACCTTTGCCGAGACGTGGAGATTTAGCCGACCGCACGTATATTTGCCGCATTCTTCTCTTTGCCGAATGAGGGTCCACCTATCATCCTCCTTACCAAATTTTGGTGTTAACACGTGCCCCCTCAATTTTGGGATAAAAAAGGATTTTATTCCGAAATTGACTGCAATCGCTCTTTTATCTAGGTTAATAATTGCAGCCGCCGCTTCGAAAAAATCAATCTTGCTTCAATCTTCTCGGCTGATCATATTTCAGGAACCGAAGCGACGATGTCTGTCATCTTGACTGTCCCGGCCCAATATCGGCCCGTGAAGGCGTAGGAAACCCTACCGTCGTTTGGTTTTCCCGAAGCATCCGCCACGGCTCCTGGTCTTCATAAATAGACCCCTAGTCTTTGGCTTCCATCACCAGGCCTTATCTGAGCATTTGCCATTGTCATCTCTTCACCTTCCACCTTCAATCAGAGCTTCCGAAACCCTAGTGTTCTCAATGGCGGGCGGCGACAACTGCAGCAAGCGTCCTGTCGAGGATGAAGTGGAGAGCAGTCATGCTCGGGGCCAGCGGCGCCGTCGGTAAAAAATTAATCTCTTGCCCCCTTGCGGTTATCTTCCTGTTCATTTTCCCGATCTGATTCCCTTTCTTCTATCCTTTCAGCGGCGTAGGGATCACCGGTCATTATTTTGACCGTCTGTTGATGGCCTCTGCTCCCACTCCTGCTGCGGATGAGGCGGGAGGAAGCAACCGCTGCGATCATCGCCAGAGGTAACCGATCAGCTCTTATTCCTCCTTGCGATCTTTATCAATCGATCTTGATTTTGTTCTTCGCTCAGAGCTTCAAGGATTGGCTCTGGCCAATACCATCTTGTTCCGCCGGCTACGACGGCTGCGGCGGTGGCTCCCGCTCCTGTTCCTGCGCCTGCCTCGCCGGGTTTTGCCTCTAGCAGTTCGTACCACCCCCGTCCATGGGGTCCGGTGAGGCCGGGTGAGGAGGATCCGTACGCGGGTCAGCCGAATCCGTACACCAGCGACGATGCTCTCATCTTCCTCCGGGAGCGGGAGGAGGCCAAGGAGCTTCTTGGTGAGGAGACCAAGAAGTTCGAGATCGCCCAGCTTGAATGGGAGGACCAGCGGAAGCAGTTTTGCACTGCTATTTCAGGTTCGACACTTCTGTTCAAAATTTCTTCATCTCCGACTCCGTTCACCCGTTATCTTATTTTTACTTTGGTACGCAGACCTCTCCGCAGAGCTTGACCGGCTGAGGGCGGCGGCGAAGACGGTCACCGACATGGTGAACGCCGAGGGAGGTACGCCTGAGGCTCGTCTTGAGGCGGTGCCTGATCAGATTGATCAGGCCATCATCCAAGGTGTGCACCTTGGTGTTTCCCTTGGGTTGGCGGTGATGTCTTCTCGGACCAACGAGAACTACTCCGTCCATCCAGTCGGGTTCCGTGGCGGGCGTCCAGACGAGATCGAGGACATCCATGGTCACCTGGCAGAGTACGCAGATCATGCTGCTGCCCTTGCCGAAGTCACCAACCCTCAATCTGTCCTTAACAAACTATTTATTCCCGAATACGATGATGCAGAATAGTTTGTACTAGGACGGATTGATGTAAATAAACTGTTTTTTGAATAATGCTTGTTCGCGCTCTTCAGTTGTCTTCAACAGATTTTGATTGTGACGGTTTTCTGAAAGATAGCTTCCCGAACGCATGATGTCACATTAGCCGATTAAATCTCAATTGCATCGTAATCGGCATTATCCATGTAGCAATTAATCTCTACTTTCTTTTCTCCTGATAAATCTATCAGTCAAGAAAACGTCCAAAATTATTCTGGCCACACAAAAACACTTTAAAAATCACTAAAGGCGATACGGCTTGTATCGGCTGTTTTGTACTAAAGGCGACATGCATGATATCGGCTATCCTCCTTATTAGTCTGAAGGTTGTTCAAATAATCGGCTGTAATTCTCACGAACCGACTTCGATGCTCGGATAATATCTTTTGAGATATCTTCCATTGATAGCCCTCGTAAATTCCTCTCCAAGCAAAGTCTTCAATATATACGCATTACGGGCGCACAACTTACTACTCGAAAGGGACCTTCCCAATTGGGTGACCATTTGCCGAATGCCTTGTCCTTGGTACCAATTGGCAATATGGTTTTCCAAACCAAATCTTTTTCCGCAAATTGCTTCACCTTGACTTTCTTGTTATAATACTTGGCAACACGTATCTTGTTTTTCTCAATGTTTTCCAACGCTTTGAGACGAATCAAATGTAGATCTTCCAATTCGTCCATCATCAAATCTTTATAGTCTTTCTCTGCCAAGTCTTTCTGTAACACAACTCGTCTTGACCCTAACTGCAATTCCCATGGCAATACAGCATTGTGTCCATAAACCAATTCGTAAGGGGACGCCTGGGTGGATCCATGACATGCCATTCGGTAAGCCCATAGTGCTTCATTAAGGACCAAGTGCCATCTTCTTGGCTTTTCCTCAATCTTTTTCTAGATGATCTTAATCATGATCTTATTTGATGCTTCTGCTTGTCCATTGGCTTGTGCATAATAAGAAGAATAATTATATAGCTTAATCCCCATGTCTTCGACAAAATCACAAAACTCCAAAGAAATGAATTGAGATCCTTGATCAGTTGTTATGCTCTGAGGAATTCCAAACTTTGTGAATTATATGCTCCTTAACAAAGCCGATCATATTTTCCGATGTGACCTTTTTTAATGGGATAGCTTCAACCCACTTGGTAAAATAATCCGTGGCCAGGAGAACGAACTTGTGTCCTTTGCTGGACGGAGGATTAATCTGACCAATCAAATCTATACCCCATCCCCTGAACGGCCATGGTTTAATGATAGGGTTCATAGCCGACGCTGGAGCTCTTTGAACATTGCCAAATCTTTGGCAATCATGACATCCTTTATAATATTCAAAACAATCTTCTAGCATAGTCAGCCAAAAATACCCGGCTCTCCTGATCATCCATTTCATTCGGTAAGCCGACTAATGCGCACCGCATGATCCTTCGTGAACTTCATACATCATCTTTTTGGCTTCTTCTTGACTTAAGCACTTGAGCAATACTCCATCTATAGACTTATAGTATAATTGATCATCAAGAAGTACAAACTTGAGGGCCTTGTACCTGAGCTTTCGGGAAACTTTCTGAGACGGATCTTTCAAATAACTTGCAATCTCATGCCTCCAATCTTGGTCGAGGCTGAGAATATTTTCTTCTATAGCAAAGACTTCCCGATTCTCTCGATACCCGAAGCGACTTGGGCCAATTTGTTTGCTCCTCCATTGTGTTCTCTAGGGATATGATGCAATGTTACCACCGGAAAATTCTTTAAGAGTTCCTGACATTCCTCATGATATTTCCTTAATATATCATTCTTGCATTCATATTGCCCCATCAACTGATTGATCACCAACTCGAGTCACCAAATATCTCCACAACGGTGGCCCTGACCTCTACAAGTAGTCGAAGTCCTCTGAGCAATGCTTCATATTCTGCCTGATTGTTAGTGACATGGGATTCAATTGGAAAAGCATATACAAATATCTTCCCTTGTGGCAATATTAAGACAATACCAGCACCACCACCTTTGTCACATCATGATCCATCAAAAAACAAAACCCATGGAACAGTGCTCACTGTTTTAACAGAAGGATCACGGTGTTGGGTAATGAAATCGGCAATTACTTGGCCTTTCACCGCTTTAGCCGATTCATACTTCAGCTCAAACTCTGATAATGCCAACAACCATTTGCCAATCCGTCCATTCAAAATTGGCATTGACAACATGTGTTTAATTATATCAAAATTGGACACCACGACACATTCGGCATTTAATAGATAGTGCCAAAATTTAGTGCACGAGTAATAAACACATAGGCGGAGCTTTTCTATAGCCGAATACCTCGTTTCTGGATCCAACAATTTTCGGCTGAGATAAGCTATCACTCTTTCCTTTCCATCAAATTCTTGCATAAGGGTCGATCCTATTGTCAGGTTATCAGCCGCCACATACAGCTTGAAAGGCTTATCAAGTTGTGGAGGTACCAATACTGGTGGTGCCTTCATGTACTGTTTGATTTCATCGAGAGCCTTCTGCTGTATATCACCCCAAACAAATGTCTGATTTTTCTTGAGCTTTAAGAGTGGAGAAAAAGGCAATACTCTTTCTGACAAATTGGATATGAATCTTCTCACGAAGTTGATTTTACCCAGCAACGATTGTAACTCTGTCAGATTAGTTGGAGGCACAACTTTATCTATTGCTTCCATGCTTTTCTTTCCAACTTCTATTCCTCCTTTGTGGATTAAGAATCCTAAGAACTCACCAGCCGACACTCCAAAGGCACACTTGTTTGGATTCATCTTTAAACCATGCCTTCTTGTGCACTCTAGAGTCTTTCGTAAGTCGGCTAAATGACCTTCATGATCTCTGGGCTTCACTACCACATCATCAATATAGATCTCCACAATTTTGCCGATCAATTCATGAAAGATGTAATTCATAGCCCTTTGATAAGTTGCACCGGCATTTTTCAATCCAAATGTCATGACTATCCACTCGAATAGACCTATATGTCCAGGACACCTGAAGGTGTTTTTGCAATGTCTTCTACTGCCATAAAAATCTGATTATAACCAGCATTGCCATCCATGAAACTGATTACCTCATATCCTGCCGCTGCATCTACCAGCAAATCGGCAACTGGCATCGGATAGCCATCCATAGGAGTAGCTTTATTAAGATCTCGAAATCTATCGAGACTCTCATTTTACCATTTTTCTTGTACACAGGTACTATGTTCGAAATCCAATCTGCATACTTACATGGCCGAATGAAGTTTGCCTCAATCAATCTTTCAACTTCTTTCTTCACATCGGCCAATACCTCACGGTTTGTAAATTCTTCGTGGAGGTTGTTTGAAAGGCGAAACCCAGGTTTGATAGGCAACTTATGCTCAACAATAGAATGATCCAATCCAGGCATCTCTGTGTAGTCCCAGGCAAAACAATCCTTGAATTCTTTCAGCAAACTTATCAATTTTAGCTTATACTCTGGGTCCAGATTTGCACTAATATACATCGGTCTCGGCTTTGAACTGTCACCAACATTAATCTCTTCCAATTTATCAGCTGACATGAAGCCTCGACCCAGCTTCCCTTTATTGCCGTCGATTGGATTATCCATTGAAAATTACTGTGAGAACCGACTGTTTGGATTGGCTGTTGATTTCTGTTGAATACAACTTCCACGTTATCTCTAATTCACTGAATAAGAATTTGGTGTATGGTGGAAAGTATGCAGCAATTTGCATGGATCCAATCTCTTCCTAGAAGCATACTATATGCCCCCTTGCCATCAATAACGAAGAAGGTAGTAATCAGAGTCTTGGATCCAATCATCAGCTCAACGTGTACTGCCTCATGAGTATCAGAAGGATTGCTAGGAAAATCTCTGGTCCCACCGGGCGTGCCAAAAAGTGTGTTGGCGTGAAAAGTGACACCCTGCGCCTAACACACAGCAAGCCGGAAAGCGTGGCTTAAAACAGGTGCCCGGGCGTTTGAATCCGAATGCGTGCCAGTCGATTTGACCTGAAACTCGACAAGGGACAAAACAGTGAGATCGAAAACTGGAACATGCCGGGTGAGACCAGACAGTTCCATATTTACGGCTCTGAAGCCACTTACGACGACATATAGCTATGAGAGCTATCTGTCAAACAGGTTTGCAAGTCATTCGGCTAATGTAATGCAGAAAAAGCATAAAGTACTGATTGCCGAACACGTATATGAGAAGACATGTTAAGTAACATGCATTCAAACAGGTACATCATCGAGACATAATGAATAAGTAACTTGCAAATATAAATCTACAAAGATAACACATGCATAGGCCTAATCCAACTAGTCTGCCGCACGTCTAGCCTTCATAAACCCGTCGAGCATAAACCCAAGCAAGTTAATCCACCGCATGATACCGCTTGCTACGAGTCTACACCACTCCTTACAGTTAGATCAATCCACCGCATGATACGATCTAACAATAAGAAGCTAAAAGCATGCAATTGTCTAAACAGATCTATAAATGCTCATTACTTCGTGTAAGCATAACCGTATCGGCAAAACTACCGAATCGGGGTCCATGAAGAAGGAACAAACAAGTAGGACGTAAAAGAAACCTATCAGGTTAAACCGATCTCTAGTCCTCCGGATGACTAGCTCTAGAGTAACCCAAAGACCTGCATCTGCCGCACGGTACCCGGTCCTGTCAAGGCTTATTCTACATCTAACATGAATGAACCCGCAACACGTGACAATCTAGATCGATCTGTCTGATTCGGCTATACAAGCATATGAAACAAGTCTATCAAACAGCCGAACCGTGTCGACCTAGATTGGGCAAAAGGAGTGTTGCAAACAATAAATAAGACATACAAAGATCATGCAACACATGGTAACTTGATGAATCTAATAGATCTTGCCAAATCTAATAGAGCCGATAACTATTTTTACTCATGACTTAATCCGCCGCACGATACAAGGCACAAGCAAAAACCTCCCATCATTAAGCTTAAATCCGCCGCACGATACTAAGCAAAACGGATGAGACTACTTGCATCACGATCTAAATCCACCGGATGATACTAGACATGATAGCAAGGTTGCCGGGACTTACGGAGGTCGACGGATCGATGATTCCCCCTCGAAGAACTCGGCGACACGACTAAAAGGACACGAAAAGGTGGCGCGGGGCCGGTTTGTATTGATATGATTGTGTGTATATTACAATGGTCGAGGGTTTATATTTATACCACGGACGAAATATGAGTTCTAATAGATTACGACCTACAAATATAGAAACTAACAAAAGACTCCTAACTCTAAACTCTGCCGGAAATCTTGTCTATCACGGCTTGCTCTCTCCTTTGGTCATCCTTCACTTCCCGAATGGAAATATCGCTCGCTGAAGATAACCGACCGCCCGGACCTTTGCCGATACGTGGAGATTTAGCCGACCGCTCGTATATTTGCCGCATTCTTCTCTTTGCCGAATGAGGGTCCACCTGTCATCCTCCTTACCAAATTTTGGTGTTAGCAGAATCAGATACTAAAACTCGCAAGTAAGGTGCAACTTCCTCCTCTGTCAAATTTTTGCCTGAAGTAAAAATTAGAGCCATTCTGGAATCTTTCTTGGTTGGATATATAGGTGCATGAGGAATATAATATGCGGCAAGAGCATCGGCAGCTTGACCAACTTCCTGGATTACTGGCTTTGGTAGCTTGAGGACCGGGTACCGAACCATTGCATGATCAGTACTCTTACAGATTTCACAGAATACTGTCGTTGTACACTCGAACATCAAATGCCTTTAACCTCACATCTTTTGCACATTTTATTAGTTAATGTCCTTTGAGTTACCTCTGCTGCTCCGGCACCGGTTAAGCCAATCTCCGAATTCTCAACTTGTGCACTTGCCCCACCCGCCGAAGAAGAACCCTGAAGGATCATAGACTGCTCATTGATCTTGCCTTTTCCAAGTATTAGCTGTTGATGCGCAAAGCTAGACCCAGCATGCTGTTCTAACCCCTGCCCAGCCTGATCGACCACCATACCAGACAACATCTCACGCTGTTGCGGCACTATCTGCTGCGGGGGCTTCTCTTGCGCCGGTGCCTGTTGTTGAAGCTACGGCACCAACTGTTGTGGCGACACCCGAGGCTGCTGCGACACCATCTGCTGCTTGGGTCCTTGCGGCACCGGTGCTTGCTGATGGTGACGCGGCACCGCCTGTTGCCGCAGCCCCTGTGGCACTGGTGGCTGCTGCAATGGCGCCCCTTGCTGCTGCGCATGATGAGGCACGTACCCAGGTAACCTTCTTGTCTAAAAAAAAGACCGTGGTAACATTCTACTTTTCTTTCTTTTGTGCTATGTATTGCCTATTGCCTAACTGCATCCAATACTCTGCTCCTTTGCGTGCCCTTATAAAAGTTGGGATGGTCCGTGAAGCCCCTCAAAAGATCGATTTCTCCTCTGGCTCCAACACCATATTTGTTTTGCCATGTGTGCCCTTCCGCCCACCATCTGTTTGGTTTGGGACATTAAGGTTCCCTGACAGGTGGGAAGTGCTTTCCGTCTTTGCGTGGCGGGGCCAGCCAGGCACCTTCTTCCTCCTCCGACCACCGGCCTCGCGTCCCGCCCCTACCGTGCCCCCCGCACGGGGCAGCCTCCACCACCGCGTCCAACAGGTGGGGCGCCCCGCCTCGGCCGCAATCGCTGCTCGCTTGCGTGCGGGCGCGCTGCCTCGGCTGCAGCCACCGCATGCATGCGTGCGGGCACGCGGGCGCGCCGCCTTGGCCGCCGTCGCCGCTCACGTGCGTGCTGGCGCGCCGCCTAGGCCGTCGCTCGCCGGCGTGGGAGCGCGCCGTCGAGGCCGCCTTTGTCGCGGCGCCCAGCACCTTGGTCGCAGCAGCCGCTCACGAGCGCGCGGGCACCCCCAGCCACGTGGCTCGCCCCAGCCATCGGCCTCAGTCACCCGGAGGCGACACGTAAGGCTCCAGTTCCCTCGTCGTCTTCTCGCTCTGGCGCGTGCACCTCTTCCACGGTGCTGAGCCCAAATCAAGCTAGAGACGGAGCACGCCCTAGAGCTAGAGACAGAGCTCTCCACCGCCACGGCCGCCACGAGCTCCTGGCCCCTCGGCCGCGAGCTTGCCCCGCCCCGCGGCATGTCGTGGAGCAGCAGCGGCCGGCTTCGCTTTATCTCGGTGGCAGATGGATAAGAAAAGAAGGTGAGAGGCAGCCGCCACAGTGAGCAAGAGACAAGTTTGGGGGAGATTCTCTCCCCCACTAAGGTAAGTTTATCCAGGTGAGTTTCCAACTCCTCTATTTTAATTCTTACTTTATTGCATTTTAATTGTTGCTTTCTTGCATCTAAAAAATCAGAAAAATATTAATTATAAAAATTTGAATATTTTCAAAAATCCAAAAATATTTATTTGCTTTATTTTCCTTTGTATATATGCTTCATGTGTGCTAGTCTTGCTATGGAAATGATGATGAAATTGCTAGTTAATGTTTCTCTAGTGCTTGTTGACAACTTAGCACTTCTCTAAGTATGGACTACTTGGCGTTTTTAGCCATCATGAACTTGATCACTTAGTGGGTTGCAAGTGCTAAAACAAAGTCTAAGTTGTTGTGAGATACGAGATAGTTGAGATAAGAGCTCTATACTATTGTTCTAAGCACGCATGATTGCCAGAGAATCTATTTTGAAATGAGTAAAAACTTAATTGTTCCTCAATGGTGTTAAATTCCTACCACAGCCATATATACTTTGCATATCAAAAGCCTTCTACATAAGCTACTTGCTTGCATTGAGTCTCGTTAATTCTTGTAGTACCTGTGTTAGAGATTTGCCATACTCCTAAGATCAAGATTACACAAACCACCAAATATGCTATCTCTAATCCGGAGGTACGTAACCATTCATATGCTGCTTCCAATTCAAAAGTACGCAACCATTCATATGATTCTTCTACCCTAGAAGTACACTTCTATACTGGAAGTATGCACCTCCATTTCCATCATCGCTATCAAATGGGTTGCTCCATGTTCCAAATATTAGAAACTCTCTCTAAGTTATCAACTGTTAGGTCAGACACATTCCAAAAAGGCTAGACATCTACTCCATAGATCCCTATTATTCCTTAAAAAAAAGGAGAGAGAGAGCTAGCCTTGTCTCAATAGAAAGAAGAAAGAGAGATAGAATCAAATGAAGGAGCAACCTCATCCACTATGCATCTACCATTCCATCATTACCTTACCATCCATCACATTCTATCATGCCATTCATTCTATTTCCACATCTTGATCTGGGGGTATGACATCTCTCTACTTAGGTCCAAGTTTCTTAACTTGACAACATATGCATTGCGAGTATGCTATTCCTTGCCATACCTACTTTAAGCTCCACATAAAGCCTTATTAGAGGTAGGATGTTTTGGAAAGGCAAACACTTGATGTGCCTTGGTGAGGATTCATACACCACCTGAGTGACTTGAGAGAAAATCATTTGGGGAACATTAAGATTTCTTTTGAAAAACTTAGCAAAACCTCTAGCATGAAAGTTG
>JAENPR010001675.1:0-124253 GCA_018135685.1 Themeda triandra
ATCCTCTCCAAGGCATGAGTAGTGTATGCCTTCTTCTCTCAAAATATGTGGTATTTGTGGAACTAAGGCATAGTGGAAAGTGCCTTCTCTCTCTCACCCTACTTTCTAATAGGCTTATGTGGAGCTCATAGGTGGGGAGACACTCAAACTCACTTGCATATATTGCACAGCTTAAACCATGGATCCAATAGGAACTAAAATAATAATAAAGTCATATGTGCATGTGAATGAGGAAATGGGATGGATGATAAGATGATGATGATAAGGAAATGATTATGAGGGGTGATCACTTATGAACATCTACTTCTACACTTGCTCCTTTGGGGATAACATGACTCCCTTTATTCGGAAACCTTGAAACTTCTTGGAAAGGAAGGACTTGGTCGCTTCTCTCTTTTCTCTTTCCCTTTTTTTTTTTCTTTTTTTTTTCTTTCTTTCTTTTTTTTAACATAGCAACCAATCCTCTCGAAACGAACTTTAGCAACGGGAGTGTATAACTTGAAATGATAATGACGGAGCTTTTATGTAGGCAAATGGAACAAATGATGATTATTTCTAGATGTTCACTCCCGGATAGGAGTAGAACCTTTCCCCTCGGATGGAATGAAATGAGTGGCATATGTATATGTGGATGGATGGATGGATGCGCATCTCAGGTGGTAGGAGCAAAGATAAGTGCGTATCTCCAGGGTAGAGACAAGACAATATGGGGGAATGCGCATTCCCTGGGTGAGGAAAGATAGGTGCGTATCTCTAGGGTAGAGATAGAACATTATGTGGTGGATGTGGATCTATATGTAGGTGGTACCTCTAGGGACAAGTATAGCATTTAATGAATGTAGTATTTATGAATGGGTGCATGCTTCTCGAGGACGTAAGTAGCATAGATCAACGGATGGAGAGCACATAGTATTGACTTTAACCGCATGACTCGATTCCTTATGGGTCCACAGCATAACCACACTCAATGCCTATAAAGACTACACTCAAGCCTACAATATGATCTATATAAACAATGATGGGTTTTCCCGATCTAGTAAGCATGAATATATGGCCGTGGGTAGGAATTTAAACTCTCATCATAAAGGAACTCATCATGCAGAATTTAATATTTTCAAAGATAAATTCTCCGTAACTCTAGTATCTCTAGGAACAAGATGGACAGCTCAAAACCTTCCCATATCATACCCGTCAACCACCTAGACTAGATCAAGTGTTCGCTACCCACAAGTTTCGTGTTCGAGCAAATCTCAAGTCTAAACAAATTGTGTCCAAAACTCGTGAGAGAGTGCAAGGTTGAAAACTAGGTACTTGAAAGGAATTACGGCAGCAACTATTCATCATCTCCATGTAGAGTTTATTCTAGGGATCACTTTTAAGACAAATTAATAGGAGCTCTCCAAAAGTAGAAAAGATAAATAAGGAAATCTTTCTGGGTTTCTAAGGTTATGCATCTTTTTTTTTTAGTTGTTTAGCAAGCTCTATAAATAAATAGACAAGTTGGAACACTTAGCTTGATACACGGGGGATGCTCTCCCCAAGCCGGATGTTGACATAGTCTCGTCGATGTTGCCGACAGGCAATGAAGACGCTCTAGTCCTCCCCGAGGTCAGAGATAGTTGCCGTTGGAGACAAAGACTTGAATGTTGCGGGCAAAGACTCCGACAGTGGAACCTGGATGTCCCTCTCGCTGTTAGCTCTTCTTGATCCTCGATGTCTGTGAAGCTCAAATAGACAACAAAGCTTGTGGAACTAATTGCGTTAGTGATAAAAACCTCTAGGCCTTGGTTGTCTAGAACCGCCTTTAACTCAAATGTCTTCTAACAGGATCACAAGAAATATTTTTATCTTTTATAATAAAGGATGCAAACAAAGAGAAAAAAAAATAGATATGCTGAATTTTTTTTTTTTTTTTGGATGCAAAATGCAGAAATCTTTATTTTCTTTTTCTAGTGCGTAGATAGTAAAGCGAAGATGCAATTAAGATGCATGTAGGGAAAATAAATATGCTTAAAGGAAAATGCAATGCTATGAAAGGAAATCTTGACAAATACCAAGTTACCTCCTTGGCGAGGGTTGTTGATTTAAGTCCTCCGAACGTGGACTTCTTGTCATGTTCACTCCTTCGCATCATTTGATCCCAAAGGTAGAGACCTTGAGAACTGCACCTCTTGAGATGGTAACTCTAGGAAAGGAGTCACCCATGTTCTTTCTTGTCCAGCAGTCTTTATCACTGGAGTACCTTGTGATGAAGAGTAGATGCTTCTAGTGGTCCTTTACTTCTTCTTGGAGTTTGCCTTGCTTTATTGACCTCTCTCCTTGAGCATCTTGTCTTCTAAAATTTCACTCCTTCTTTTTTTTTTATATGCATAGACCTTGTGCTCCACTCATTATTTCTTCTCAACGTGCCAGAGCGACGGAGGCTTGAAAAGAGGAAGAGCATTGCTGGATCATTATTTGAAGAGTCATCGGCCTTCCTCCCCTAAGCTTAACCTTGTTGTCGCTCGCCACATGGAACCAAATATGAGTGTTGAGTTATCCCTCGAGTGTGTTGTACTCCTATGTCCTTAGACACCGTTTGTCCTCATTCTTAAGCCTTCATTTGTCCGAAAGGGATTTTTGATTATAGGTCCATTGAGCAAAGATCTCTCCCTTGCATCCTCGTCTTTGTTTGTACCGTCCAATCCAGGATGAGCGTACGTACGCTTGCATGATCTTCTTTCGTCAACCATTCTTGATTTTCATTGAGTCTTGGTTGACGCATTGATGTTCGTTGGAGATGTAGACTCGAGTTCTTCCTTGATGGTCTTTGTCTTCTAGCAAAGATGGCGAAGAGTTGTACGCCATCCGTCTTGATGATCAAGGAAGGAGCTTCTTTAGTATTTGTATATGCGGGCTTCATCTCCAATGGCTTAGGGACATCATCTTGCAACCATAGTCATGGTCCTTTAAGGCTTGGTCGGTGGTCAACCCTTGATGATGATTGGTTGACACAAGGATGCATGCCATTCCATCCTTGTCCTTGCTGCCGACATGCAAGATGGTGTCTTCGGAGTTGCTCATAGCTTGTCGCCTTAATCCACTTCTTTGAGTGAGTTCAAGATGTTGATGCTTCTTGTGGCACTCTTGTCTTTCTCTTTGTTCCATTACCGAAGTGGCAAATTCCTTGAGTGATGCCAATCCACGAATAGGCAAAGATCATAAGTTCTTTCCGCAAAATATTAGGGGACACATACCCGAAGGATTGCAACAATTTCAAACTATGGGCTATTATCCACTATCTATTTTAGAATTTCATCTATGCTAATAAAGAGATGATTTTTGAGTTACTTTAGCATAGACTTTATTTATCATGTTTTCTAACGGCTCTTTTTTATGGCACGCTAACATGGTTCAAGGCAAAGTTAACTTGCAACAAAAGACAATGTGAATGATATTTGATACTTACAATTCTTCCTTGAACAATGGATGAGTTGTGTCTTTTGTGTGAAGTTGTTGGAATTCATCATATGCCTTGCTTCATCTCTCGAAGTGTGTTCATCTCTTGACTTACCCAAATTGGATTTGAGAGTTTTAAGTAGGGGTTAGTCCAACAAAATAACCAATATCTACTAAAGCACATTTTAGTTCAATAACCAAACTAGACTCCATGTCTAATTTAATTAAGGAAGGTATTTAACCTAAGCACCACGCTTAATTTAAAAACCTTGGAGGTATGCGCAAACACTTCCAAACCAAAGCATACTATAGCAAACAAAGGTGACATGAAAGCACTATAGAGATTTACTCAAATGGAGATGAAAAAGCATGATCATTGGTGAGGGTTTTTTTTAGATGCAAAACACATGGATGAATCTAAGAAACCAAACATGCAATGGATAAGCGAACATAAACAAGCTAAACGGTAGTGGATGCATGAATTGTTAAAAGTAAACATGCGCTGGGGTGCAAGAATTTAAATGATAACTACTCATAATTTTAAAGTCCATGAGCAAGACTATCTCACCATTCTTGATCATAGTTACCATGACTCACATAATGAAATTTGTGAGTGGTGCAACATCTATGTTCATCACTTGTGAAGTGATTTGAAATTCTTGTGACGACGACCTTTTGTACATTCTGTGAGGTGGCGGGTGGTTCCAATGTTGATGAATGTTGAATGTTGGGGGACCCGGGCTCTTCAATGTCTCTTCTTTTCTTGTGGAAACTTGCCTTAAGGTCAAAACGGCTTCTTTTGTCCCTGTCTATTCCACACTTAAGTAACAAGGGGTAATCCTACTAAAGCTAGTGGTACACTAAACTAGCAGACATCAAGATCATTATCAAAAACTTAACACCGATTGCTTCCCGCAACGGCGCCAAAAATGCTTGTTGGTATTTTTTAAGTGCAACTAAAATAAGAAGAATTCATAGCGTTTAGTAACATACCATTGTAGCATTTTACCGGAGTAAACCAGGTATCGTTATTTATATTTTACCACAGGGAAGCAAGGGTTAAAGAATCTGATAATTCACCATCATGTATCTACTAACTTAGTAAATCAACTAGACTAAAGTAGGGGTAAATGATATATATATGTAAGGTAATATAAATAATAAAGCACACACGAGAATTCTATGATAAATGAGTAGCTAGCTAGAGTGAGAGGACAACGGGAGAGATCAAGGTTCCTATATACTTTCTATTACTCGGTTCTATGATAATAGGGATGGATAGATATAGCAATCATACAATAGCACTTCGGGACATCGGAGCACTAGCCACGGACATGGATGAGAAGGGGGCTAGGAAGGTCCGACTACGGTCCTACAAACACCAACCCGAACGAGGTGGAATACGACGGCCGTCCGATCGCCACGATCCTCGGGCTACCACAACAATCCGTAGGAGTTGGGTAATCTCGTGTAACCTCTAGTCTAGACACCATGTCTACACTATCAATTACTACTCTAATTACTTAAGATAACTAGAGCACTCGATGCGAGCGAAGATCCCATACTAAAGCATAACTACTATACTAACAATCACAAGATAGGCATAAAAGTAAATAGAGAAGATAAATATATTGAAGCATAAGTCTTACAAGAGTAGATACAAAGACATACCAAATCTCTCAAGACTTCTCAGGTAACCGAGCATAGCTCCGCTCTCCTAACTCTCATCTAGATCTAATCTACTACATTGGAGTGTCTAGCTCTAATTCTCTAGAGAGAGAAGTCATCCATTCAAGGGACGCCTCTACAACTCGATCCTTACGGGAGATAATGAATTAGGGTTTTAAGGGATGCCTCCTCCGGGGGCCGGGGGCCCCGCTATATAGCCCTCTAGGATGCACCACAGCCCTCGGATCAAACCGACCTAAACGGACGATTATTATTCATCCTCAAAGGCGGTGGAACAGTGGATCCGCGAGACTCGTTCGATTGGTCGAGATGACGGGTCGGCTGACCAAGGGTGGGAGTCGGCCGACTCCTTGGCTGGGCCCAAATGGGCTCATATTTTGTGGGCTGATGGATCTCTTCGTTAGCTTCGATTCGCCGCGTGGATCACCTAAATCGGAGTTCGTATGAGGGAGATATGCCCGTTTTACTCCGGACAGCTCTTGGAGCACAATTGCAATCTTCCGGATGGCGTAACTTTGTCGTCTGGACTCTGATTTGGGTGAACCAAAACTCTATTTCATGTGTCTCGATGAGCTCTATGCAATGGTGCACTTTATTCCATCATTTGACATACTTCCATTTGATGATTCTGGTACTTTTCTAGTTTAGTCCCTGCAAAACAGACATTCACCAAAACTCGTGGAATTCCATTAGTGTAAGCCCTATATCTAGAAGGTAATTATGTTTAGGTCCTTTTTCATGTCTAGTTGACGGTAAAAATTGGCACTTAACGACCGTCAACAGTGCCCATCAAATGACACCGCCCCATCTTAAGGACTCACGACCGGGCCCTTGTTTACTACCACCCCCATCGCCGGCATGGATACCTGGAAGTTGAAACCCGGCCCAAGTAGATTCAAGGCTTCGCGGTTGGGCACTACACGCCCTTCCCAGCCTATCTCGTGAGGCATTGTTCAAAATGATCCGAGGACGCCGGTGCCATAGTATATTAGAGGTGATTTATCATGGCCACATGGTTATGTTCATATCCAACATTTCACCAAATCTCAATCCCAAGGGGTAGTAACACCTACCTCGCGAGTGATAGTCGATCACTCGGCTTCTACCGTTTAAGTAGCAGGCCTAAGCATGTAGTCGATCCCTGTACGTAAAAGTAGGATATTTCGGTGGCAAGGTAGTCCCGATGCAACTACGTTTTCAAGCAATGCCTATAAACTTAATACATCATAAGGAATAAAAAGGACCCTTAAAAGTAAATCATTTGCAAACTTAGGAGGGATGCTCCAGGGGCTTGCCTTATTTAGAAGACCTAGGTTAGTGCCCTGTACTCGACTATTCCAAGTCAGGTCCCGGTGCTTGATCACTTCTCGCGGATCTCCGTTCGCAACTTGTCCTTCGGATCCTCGATTCCACGACGAATGTTCTACTCGTGACTCGGAATGATGCATGTGCATATGTATGAGTAGGTGATTGTAGGTGTATGCATGATCAAGGATGATAAGTGGTTCAAGGTGAGCAACTTTATTTAGTTGGCTACACAAATCACTAGCAAACAAGCCAAGAGCCAAAGACCTAAACTTAAGCATAATCATCTAAACCAATCATCTTGACATACCTTGTAACAACAGTCATACATGTCCTAAACACTACAAGATCCTTTTCATTAATCTCTACCTACAATCAACACTCATTTATGCTTCACTTGGCAATCATGGCCTGCAATCAGCACGACTGTAATAAAATCATAACTGCTGATCTACAAATCCTATAAACATGGTTGAGGACATTTTGGAAAGCTTATGAAATTGCTCGTAAATCATCTTGAGACATCAGAGCCTGATTCTCACGTTAGCTATACCTAAAACAGTCAACAACAGCACTAGGTTCTGGAAAAACAGCAGTTGAATAAATCTGCTAACCATATTGCCACAACCATAACTCATAGACTATTGATCCAATGCTCACCAAATTTGAACAGTGGATAAATGAACTAATTTCAAACCTATCATATATTGATGAGTTTCCCAGGAAACCAACCTATACTTAAGTTGAGCATAGCACAATACCAACAACCCCAATTTAAATAACTATGGGTTGAACAGCAACCCATATCTAGACACACCCTAAAATCCTATAAAAATTACAGTAGAATACAAATGGCAATACAAGCCCATCATCCAAATTTTACCCCATTTGGATGATCCTACTGTCCTACACAAAAAAGACATGGCAGCACAAATAGGTGAACCTAAAAATACTTTGCACTACTAACTTGATCAAACCATGAAACCAATCACATAAAGAGCTACCTACTTGCATATAATGAGCCTACAAAAATTATCAACTCCATACTAGGCCTCTATATATCATTTATGAATTATCTCAAGAAACAAGCAATGAGGCCATTTGAACTACAACTTCATAAATTTACACAGGAGGCATGCATGATATAATTATCATAGGTAAAGCATGACAATACAAGGCTAACAAAACAAGAACCACATTTTTCTCGAGCAACCAATGAATTACTATGCATTTCCTAAGATTACAAGCATTTCAAGAATTAAATCTAAACTTAATATAAAAGTATCTCAAACATGGCATTTCAAATTTTCTATGCATATCTCATCTAATAAGAAAAATACTACAACTTGATTCACTCCATTTGGACAAATATTGAGCAAGATATGATTTTCTAAAGCATTATACAAATCTCTCTGAATTTTATTTATAAACCGAATAGGAAAACCACTTTACAGAAAGACCACCGTACTTTGCCCGAATTGCATAGGGGCAGATCTGTGTTTCTCCGAAGTCGCGCTTTTGTAGAAGGTGCCTCACCTTCTTCTTATTCTCAAGGTGAGGTCCTCGAGCATGGGCAAGCAGGGGAGCTCGCCGGCCTTGCCGTTCCCGGCAAGGACCCGACGGCGGCGACGGCCGGGCGGGCGAAGTGTCGGGCGGCTCGCGCCGCACCGGCATACCCGGGGCGGGCGCGCGCTGGCCCGTGATGCCCGGGCGACGGCGTCGATGGCCCGGCTACGCGGCGGCCGGGCAGAACGGGGTGCGCGGCGGCGCTTGGCGCTGAGAGGGCGCATGAAGACGCAGCGCGACGAGGCGAGCACCGCGTTACGCACGGAGAAAGAGGTGGGCGAGGGGGAGCCGACGGCGCATGCCCGAGCTCGACGGCGCCGCCCGTCCATGGCGGCGAATCGGGCGCCCATTGGCCGCCGCCGCGTGATCGAAGCGGGGCCGGGCCGGGTGGCGGAGATAGCCCCGAGCTAGGCGAGGCGCCGTACGCGAGCAGCAGTGAGGAAATGGCGCGCGGGCGAGCCGTCCGGCTACAGACGGCGATGATGGCGCTCGGGTGGACGCGGCTTCGGAGCAGGGAGCGGTGCGCGAGGCGCGAGTGGTGGTGGTGGGCCGCAGCGCGCGGTGGCCGGTCACAATGGCGAGGTGCGAGCTGAGCGCCGCGGCGGCGGGGTGGCCCGAGCTCGCGGCGGGCGGGCCATGGCGGCGAAAGCCGCGCGCGTCGCAGAGTGGAGGAGGAAACCGAGGAGAAGGCCGAGGAGAGCGAAGACGGGGAGAGGGATGGGAGCGGCTGTGGCGCCGCCATCCTAGTTAAGGCGATGGACGGGCACCGAGCTCGCCGCCACGCGGCGAGGAGCGAACCGAGCCACGGTCGGGGACGATATTTTCGTCCTCACCATTTTCGTGACGGTCATTGACCCCGTCACGGAAAACCAATTTCCATTACTCGTTATGCAAACTTAATTGCCCTATAGCTCCTAAACCAAGCCGAATTAGAAGAAACTTTCTACATGAAAGTTACTCCTCTTGATGAGTAGATCATTTGATCCAAAAGGAGTTTGGTCAGATTCCCACTAGATTTGGAGATATAAAATTCCAAATGAAAATGCCTCTATAATTCCCTAAAATAGAAAAAAGCTCCCAAACCAGTTTTTCTGCCCTTTTGGAAATCGTGCACTCATTTTCACAAAAAGTGAGTATTGAGACTTTTGATCCTTATAAAATTCTACTCAGTAAAAGGTTTAAAGCGCATCGCCATGCAAAGCTTCTATCTAACTCTTTTGAATCGGTCAAAGCAAGCACTTTTATAGACCTACCATGATTACCACACAAAGAAGCAAGGTTAACCAAAGATGTTAACATAACCCTAGGTTCATTTGGTGTCCTAATCATGTCTAGATTATTTTAGTGGTCAATCATCAAGCACTTGTATTACTTTAACATAAGCATAGCGGCTCAAGCATAATCAAGCATCAAGGTGAAATGCATGTCAAGTCAGGTGATGCACCGCAAATGGTATGATTATGTGATGATGCGTAGCTAAACCATGATTAACATCGTGGATGTTACACCCTAACCCCTTAAAAGAAATCTCGTCCCGAGATTTGGTGGAAGTAAATTAGTTTTTCGAAAAACGATACCTCACGTAACGAACTTTCATACTTTACTACCCCATCACGCTTATCCGTAAACTTCTCATTACTTGTCTCCCACAAGTGACTCAATTCCAAGTTTCATAATCCTCAATACCTAAGATCCGGTGCATCTCCGAGTATAACCCGACGGCCGATGTCGTGTTCCAAAGACATGATACTGCTTCATCAAAGATAAGCTAGTTTGCCCCGGTTATGACATTGAGACCCGACAAAGTCACATTCCGCCGAGAGGTATACCAAACATCGGCAACCTCGATGGAATCCAAATTATCACACCAACCGATCCACACTTTGCAGATACCGAACTTGCGGTGTAGGTGGTGGATACGGAGCTTCATTGAGTTATCTATTTTCAGCCTCCGACCCGTCGATTAATCCATACTCACTCCCCGGAGGGTATCTTCAAGCATAGCCGGTAACCGGCATGTCCTCTACTATGATGATGCTACCATTACTATGTCAATCTTAAGTAAGAAGATGACAAGGAATAGTATGATAAGCATGCACATAGAACCCGAGACTATATACCAATAGGGTAGGTCATCATACAACATGACCAATCAACTACCCAACTGGAAAAGGTCGAGGGTTACTTGAGAGGAAATCTGCTATTCGCATCATCAAATACATCAAAAGGTGCCTCACAAATCCATAGTGTTTACTATTAAGAAGCAGCGTAGATTCCGCAAAACGGAAACCACATGACTCACTTCAGGATGGTAACATAGGATTTTATTAGCACATGCTCGATATTGGCAAGTACGCCCCTTCATAGGAACACCGGCTACAAAATGCCAATATGAACCAATTGGACCAGGAAATTTCAACTTGTACATGTAGAAGTCAAAGTTCTTAGGTCAAAGATATCCAACCCTTCTCATGTAGAAATCAAAATTCCTAGGTAAAGAACTTATCGAAAACCGCCAAGTTTTTCTTTCACAGTGTCCAACAAGCAAAGTGGATCCCAGAAGCAAGCATCTACAGTACCCCTTTCTTGCATAGGACACGTGCTCTTGGGTTAGGGGTTCACTACCTTGGATATACCAAAAATACCTTTTCCAACCATACTCGTGCCAAGCCTTATTCAAAAGGTACTAGTCTTGAGCCAAAATTTTATGTCCCGACAATGCTTGAACGACGCGTAGAGACCCATATAGATAATCCAAGGTCGTATCAAAATACTCATGTCGCATACCCAATGCACGCATGACTCAAAGGCATCGGCTCGTTAAATACTCTTGTCCGATGAATCCCGCATTGATTCCCATGAGGTAAAAAGTACTTTAGGACGTTAGGACATTTTAACCCCTTAAAAGAACTCTTTCTTCTCGATAAGGAGTAGGATGAAGTAAAGATTCATTTCACCGATCGGCAAAGTCCCGTATCCCATTTAACTCAAGCCGATCGCTCCAACTACTCGACGCCGGTGTCGGCAAGAGTGATCTCGACAAAGGTCAAAGGGATCGCTAGACGCAATCAAGAGCTCAACCATTACTACTCGTACTTTGGCTCTCAAAGTTCTCGCCACTTTAGACGCATGGTTGTTCATCTTATATGAAAGATCGCCACCGCCTATCATTTCATTTGGTGATCGACGGGCTTACTACTTAAGCTTAGCGTCTATCGGATAGATAGTTTTGACTCAAAGATTAGTAAGGCCGGGTTTCAGTATTATGGTTCACACGATAGACGGATCTACTACGATCGTTCTTCAACATTCACGAGTCGGGCCGACCTATTTGGTTAGTTATCTCGTCTACGTTTAGGCTAGAAAACTGACCTCTCATTAGTTTACCGATAGGTTGCACTTCAACATTAATGCCTTCACGATGGTCGCAATTAATGTCGACATAGGCATTATTCGTGAGGGATAAGAAGGAACAAAGCGTGACACTAAGGAAGTAAAGACTCTATTTAGTTCGAGGTTCGCCCGAACTCACCCTACACGAAAAAGGTATATCCCTACAAATATTACAAAGAGAGGGACACACGTTCTATACGAGATAGTACAACTCGTCGAAAATTCTCGATTGAGTCCCCGTGTTGCTATCTTTCGTGGTATGTTAAGGAATAGTTAGTGGTTTGCTCGAACCGAGCACTCTTTCGTCATACTATAAGTGCCAAAACTCGCAGAGTTCATGCCACCGTTGGCTAGACGTCCGAGGGTCATAAGAATTCTAAGTAAGATCAAGTAAATCGGCACATCGAGGTAATTTCTATAATGGATCAAGATCAACAACCATGATACCCCGCGTGCCCCGAGCAAAGCACTACCATGTGTGTGCACCCGTGGTGCTCTCGGTTTTGTCGCGCACCATCGTCATTAATCAAGACGCCACTACTGAGATCCTTACTTTCGAGATGCTATCTCACAATAGGATGGGTGCCTGCACGAATATAGATTGCGTGCAAGACAAAAGTGGGGTAATCGAGTATAACTACAGGGTTATAGTATAGCATGAATGGAGAACTAGATAGGTTCAACACGTCGCATACTTAGGGATGTCTCATGCCTAACGTATCATCTCCCCGGTAAAAGGTTTACCGGGGAAGCGTTGACGTAGGCGTAAGTAATTCTCCCCATGGTCAAAGCTAGTTAACAACGTACGAACTATTTATAGCAACATGCTCGACCGTGTTGTGACTCATTTTTGCGCGCTTACTCGATAATCATACCTCAAAGGTAGGCACATTATATTCGTTTACTTGCGGGACAATCGTAGAGTCATTACCTATTGTCGAAAGAGTGACGAGCCATCGTATCAAGTGGGTATGAGGTTATCATACTCCTTAACACATCTGTAATTTCGGGATTCGTTTCATCAAAAATACACTAACCGGATCCAAACGTGCGTGTAATATACATACTTAGGTTCTAGTCGTCGTGGGTAACTTGCGAGGAACAAAGCATTATCGTAGCAGCAATGCTAAACCTTGCTAGTAAACGCAACGTTACTAAACTTCGGATAACCTCGGTTGAGGTGATGTGGCTTACATTGGTAGGATGGGATTTAAATGTCTATCCCCGAGAAGGTTTCACAACAGGAACATTGTTTTGACAAAATTGAATAAGTGGTCACGATCAAGAATTATAATACCAGCGCTTTTGCTAGAAATCCGACCATGTTCCGGCCGGTTATCAAGGTGGTTCTAGCTTCCATCATGCACTATAATAACTTTGATCGGGGCAACGCTACTAGCCGGGGCGATAGGGTAACTTCATAGACCGGGTTTGAGAGGTATAATTAAACATTTTTGTGCAACTAAGCGATGCACACGCGATGAGGTCGGGGACAACGGAGAAGTCTAAAACTCAGTAAATGGCAAGAGTGTCACCGAAACAAACACAACACAAAAGGCGCATGTTATCGGCGCCGCTTGGAAGGCGATAGTTAACGACTATACTTGTTTAATAGAATAGACCTAGACACGTGACCGTAAGACATCCGTATTGACGTGTCATCTTCGACCAAAGAGGTATACATCGAATTCCCCTAATCACTTTTCTCGAGACAACCAAAGACATACTAAACGTTCTTACTCTATCTTGATTTGCATGGATTCGAATTGCCACGGAACAATGTTGGGAATTAGTCGAACTACACGAACTTGCGTGGTTAGTGTACCCGAGAAAAATTCCATTTCAGCCCAAAATCCCATATGAATGCAAGCGACATAAAAACTCAAGCACCTTAAGAATAAGGTCAAAACTTCGAATACAAACAACTCCTATTCAACACCCTCCTCCACACAGG
The DNA here is from genome assembly GCA_018135685.1 of Themeda triandra. NCBI lineage: Eukaryota > Viridiplantae > Streptophyta > Magnoliopsida > Poales > Poaceae > Themeda > Themeda triandra. The sequence goes on from JAENPR010001675.1 coordinate 13,346, forward strand.
CATATCCCCGATATCCCCGCATGTAGGTGCATGCTACCCGAATCATCACGAAGACGGCATCCCACACATGGGACACGTTCATATAAACATGTGTGGAACATGTAAATAATCCGGTGTCATATAAGCACTCCCCTAGATCGGCAAAGGTATCCGATCATGCTCTCACAACTCACACTTACCTTGGGCGTAGAGGCATATGAAACCAAACATAACCATTCAAGTGAATGGCCCCCATACAAAACCGTCGTGTATGAGCGACAAAGGAAAATATGATGCAATACCCATGGTTAGCCCGTTAGATAGCCACCTAGTAGTCCTTAATTGGGCATATAGAATACGACCACCGGCACACTTTAGTTTGAACACATAGGTTTTCCAACACCTATATAACTATGAGTTGGCAAATAGTTTTGTGAAACCAAATTCTTTTGTTTTGAAACACCCAAGTGAACGGTAGATGAACCATGGAGCCGATACCGCCGTAGTTAATCCGACCAACTAATTTAATTACCAAGCGCTAATCAAGCCGACGTGGCAACTTAATTAGAACTTAGTAACCAAACCAAATTTAGGTAGTCCGTGAAATCTCGAAGGATCTCAAACAACTCTACAAACAAACCTCGAATCCACAGTCAAATGCCAGCCTCCCGTTCACCGTTTTAATTACATTACGTACATAGGATTATTACAACCCAAAATAGAAATAATAGCGGAAGAAAACACTTTTGATAATACACTCACACCTATACTTTTAGATATAGTGCCAGTCAGTGGTCGACTCCATCAACAAGCAGTAGATGAGGTATAAGAGTTGACTTTGCCCGAAGTCTATTCCTCCCGTAGTGGGATATAAGTCCACCGCAGCCGCCACGGCGGTAGTCTCCAACCTACAACAACAACATTGGGATTGCACCACGAGTACATTGTACTCAAGAAGACTTACCCGACTAAAAGAAAATAAAGACTCTTTGGTGGATGCCGGGCTTTATAGTGGGTTAGCCGAATTCTTTTCTTTGCCAAAAGATGAGCTTATTAATAATCGTTTAGTGGCAAAAGGACTCTCTAGCTTATCCAATTAAGTTGGATCCCGCCATTACTACATTAGCACCTACAACTACATCATTTTAAGGTAGAAGCAATCAACATTATATCATACCGCATTGATTGAGTATTCATTAAACCATCATGAGTGAACATAACCAACTCGCATTTCAAATCTTATTTGCGACACCGTAACCGGCCAGCCAAGTTAGTCACTATCCAGGACCGATGGCGATTATAATCGATTGCAAACCAGTTGGCCGGGGGTATTCCTCACACAAACCGCACTCACCCGCTAAGGTGAGGTATAGGTCACCACGATCTACTCGGGAAACGCGGGATCAACAACTCACCACCATGACCAAGGAAACTCCCGGCCGCCAACAGGGTAAGCGTGCCCATCAAATGACACCGCCCCATCTTAAGGACTCACGACCGGCCCTTGTTTACTACCACCCCCATCGCCGGCATGGATACCGGGAAGTTGAAACCCGGCCCAAGTAGATTCAAGGCTTTGGTTGGGCACTACACGCCCTTCCGGCTATCTCGTGAGGCATTGTTCAAAATGATCCGAGAACGCTCGTGTGCCATAGTATATTAGAGGTGATTTATCATGGCCACATGGTTATGTTCATATCCAACATTTCACCAAATCTCAATCCCAAGGGGTAGTAACACCTACCTCGCGAGTGATAGTCGATCACTCGGCTCTACCGTTTAAGTAGCGTGCCCAAGCATGTAGTCGATCATGTACGTAAAAGTAGGATATTTCGTGGCAAGGTAGTCCCGATGCAACTACGTTTTCAAGCAATGCCTATAAACTTAATGCATCATAAGGAATAAAAGGACGCAGTAAATCATTTGGCAAACTTAGGAGGGATGCTCCGGGGCTTGCCTTATTTAGAAGACCTAGGTTAGTGCCCCCTGTGTACTCGACTATTCCAAGTCGGGTCCCGGTGCTTGATCACTTCTCGCGGATCTCCGTTCGCAACTTGTCCTTCTGGATCCTCGATTCCACGACGAATGTTCTACTCGTGACCCCGGAATGATGCATGTGCATATGTATGAGTAGGTGATTGTAGGTGTATGCATGATCAAGGATGATAAGTGGTTCAAGGTGAGCAGCTTATTTAGTTGGCTACACAAATCACTAGCAAACAAGCCAAGAAAAAGCCAAAGACCTAAACTTAAGCATAATCATCTAAACCAATCATCTTGACATACCTTGTAACAACCAGTCATACATGTCCTAAACACTACAAGATCCTTTTCATTAATCTCTACCTACAATCAACACTCATTTATGCTTCACTTGGCAATCATGGCCTGCAATCAGCACGACTGTAATAAAATCATAACTGCTGATCTACAAATCCTATAAACATGGTTGAGGACATTTTGGAAAGCTTATGAAATTGCTCGTAAATCATCTTGAGACATCAGAGCCTGATTCTCACGTTAGCTATACCTAAAACAGTCAACAACAGCACTAGGTTCTGGAAAAACAGCAGTTGAATAAATCTGCTAACCATATTGCCACAACCATAACTCATAGACTATTGATCCAATGCTCACCAAATTTGAACAGTGGATAAATGAACTAATTTCAAACCTATCATATATTGATGAGTTTCACAGGAAACCAACCTATACTTAAGTTGAGCATAGCACAATACCAACAACCCCAATTTAAATAACTATGGGTTGAACAGCAACCCATATCTAGACACACCCTAAAATCCTATAAAAATTACAGTAGAATACAAATGGCAATACAAGCCCATCATCCAAATTTTACCCCATTTGGATGATCCTACTGTCCTACACAAAAAAGACATGGCAGCACAAATAGGTGAACCTAAAAATACTTTGCACTACTAACTTGATCAAACCATGAAACCAATCACATAAAGAGCTACCTACTTGCATATAATGAGCCTACAAAAATTATCAACTCCATACTAGGCCTCTATATATCATTTATGAATTATCTCAAGAAACAAGCAATGAGGCCACTTGAACTACAACTTCATAAATTTACACAGGAGGCATGCATGATATAATTATCATAGGTAAAGCATGACAATACAAGGCTAACAAAACAAGAACCACATTTTTCTGAGCAACCAATGAATTACTATGCATTTCCTAAGATTACAAGCATTTCAAGAATTAAATCTAAACTTAATATAAAAGTATCTCAAACATGGCATTTCAAATTTTCTATGCATATCTCATCTAATAAGAAAAATACTACAACTTGATTCACTCCATTTGGACAAATATTGAGCAAGATATGATTTTCTAAAGCATTATACAAATCTCTGGAATTTTATTTATAAACCGAATAGGAAAACCACTTTACAGAAAGACCCCTGTACTTTGCCCGAATTGCATAGGGGCAGATCTGTGTTTCTCCGAGTCCGTCGCTTTGTAGAAGGTGCCTCACCTTCTTCTTATTCTCGGGGTGAGGTCCCGAGTACGTGGGGCAGTGTGAGCTCGGGCCTTTGCCGTTCCCCGGCCGGCAAGGACCCGACGGCGGCGACGGCCGGCGGCGAGGTCGGCGGCCTCTGCGTACCACCCGGGCGTACCCGGTGGCGGCGCGCGGGCGTCCGTGGATGGGTGACGGCGTCGGCGCTCCGGCTTACGCGGGATGGCGCCGGGTTAAACGGAACGGCGGCGCTTGGCGCTCGGAGAGGCGCGCATGAAGACGAGCGCCGACGAGGCGTAGCAACGCGCACGACATGGAGAAAGAAGGGCAGAGTGAGGAGTCGACGCGCATGCCCGAAGCTCGACGGCGCTCGTCGGTCCATGCATGGGCGGAAATCGGCCCATTGGCCGCCGCCCTCGCGTGATTGAAGCGGCCGGCTGGGTGATGGAGATAGCCCCGAGCTAGGCGAGGCCAGACGCGAGCGTGGAGGAAATGGCGCGTAGCGAGCGGCTCCGCAGACATGGCGATGATGGCGTGACGCGGCCGGGGTGGAAAGCGCGGGGCGCGGCGCGCGAGTGTGGCGGCGTGGCCGGCCGCGCGTGGCCGGTCACAATGGCGAGGTGCGAGCCGAGCGCCGCGGCGGCGGTGGCCGAGCTCGCGTGCGGCGCCATGGCGCTTCGCCATGCGTCGTCATGGTGAGTGGCGAGGAAACCGAGGGGAGAGTAAGGAAGCAGTGGGAGAGCGAAGACGGGAGAGAGGATGGGAGCGCCCGGGCGCCGCCATCCTAGTTAAGGCGTATGGACGGGCACGTGAGCTCGGGCCGCCACGCGGCGCAGAGCGAACAGAGCCGGTCGGGGACGATATTTTCGTCCTCACCATTTTCGTGACGGTCATTGACCAGCCGTCACGGAAACCATTTCCATTACTCGTTATGCAAACTTAATTGCCCTATAGCTCCTAAACCGTTTAATTAGAAGAAACTTTCTACATGAAAGTTACTCCTCTTGATGAGTAGATCATTTGATCCAAAAGGAGTTTGGTCAGATTCCCACTAGATTTGGAGATATAAAATTCCAAATGAAAATGCCTCTATAATTCCCTAAAATAGAAAAACAGCTCTCAAACCAGTCTTTTTCTGCCCTTTTGGAAATCGTGCACTCATTTTCACAAAAGTGAGTATTGAGACTTTTAATCCTTATAAAATTCTACTCAGAAAGGTTTAAAGCGCATCGCCATGCAAAGCTTCTATCTAACTCTTTTGAATCGGTCAAAGCAAGCACTTTTATAGACCTACCATGATTACCACACAAAGAAGCAAGGTTAACCAAAGATGTTAACATAACCCTAGGTTCATTTGGTGTCCTAATCATGTCTAGATTATTTTAGTGGTCAATCATCAAGCACTTGTATTACTTTAGCATAAGCATAGCGGCTCAAGCATAATCAAGCATCAAGGTGAAATGCATGTCAAGCTGTGATGCACTGCAAATGGTATGATTATGCTGGTGATGTGCAGTAGCTTAAACTACGATTAACATCGTGGATGTTACAAAGAAGAAGAAGAAGAAGACGACGACGACTTGTCTCATGCGTAATCCATCCATTCATCTAGAATGATCTGTCCTATTCATCTATTTACACCCAACAAAACAATTTAAAAAGAACTATACCACTGCTTAAGTCCGGGTGAATTTCTCTATGCCTGGCCTTCACTAAAAAAGAAGAGTAAATTACACCATGTGACATAAACTATCGTGGGCCAGATAATGAAAAGATTTCGAACTAAAAAAAACTTAACATCTGGATACTCGAACTATACCTTTTGATGTCTAAAGGTACCAACGTAGCCACGCAGGCACCCGCAGCTGACGTGGACACGCCAGCATGTTGCTGCCCACTTGGCATTTTTGTGATAACCCCCTCCCCAAATCTTACTCTCCTCACTCACTACCTCCCTCACTGTACTTGGTTCATCTTCAACCTCTGGATGGGAGGCCACGGTGCCACGCTCGCCTCCGTTCACTGCACACAGAAGACACGCCCGACCTCATGCACTCCTTGCCGCGTCGTCCTGGCTGCCCACGGTTCACGGACGATTCCGGCGACGCGGTCACGTTCGTGTCCGAGCGGACGGGAGCAGTGACCCGAGAGCTGGGGTGTGGGCGTGCGGGTGCGGCCACGGCCGCGGAGGGAAGCGGTGCAGGAGGGACTTCGTGCTCGAGATGGCCGACAGCGAGGGCGCCGCCGTGGCGTGGGGCGAGAGGCTCACACGCTTCCTCGACTCCTTCAGTACGTGTGCTTTCACTGCTCATCAGGCAGTCCCCTGTTCTAATTTCTACAGACTTTCAGTCTAGTTGACGACGAAAGATCAGCAGCAGCTAGCTAATCACGCCTGTGATGAAATTACAAGCACAGGCCGGCCCAAGAGATTGTTCGTCTTCGTCAACCCCTTCGGCAGCAAGAAATGCGCCAGGAAGATCTACGACACGCAAATCAAGCCTCTGTTTGATGCTGCCGGTGTGAGCATCACACCCCAAGGTTCAGCATGTAAAACAAATGTGGATGCTTTTCCATGAAATTTTAAAATGTTTGCCATGTTGTTGCGGTTATATGGATCCGTTTTGTTCGTGATCTGTTTCAGAGACCGAGTACCAGGGCGCAGTTCACGGACGAGTCCGGCGACGCGGTCACGTTCGTGTCCGAGCGGACGGGAGCAGTGACCAGAGAGCTGGGCGGTGCGTGCGTGGGCGCGGATGGGAAGCCCTAGTGGCGAGCGTGTTGCCCTTGGGTGACCTCGCCGTAGCGTTGTACGACGACCAGCACTACCTCCTCGCCACTGCCTGCCTGTCTTGCCCAAGCAGAGGTCTGCGTCTTTTACTCTATCCGCGTCGCCGCCGGCAGAGGTTTGCTGGACAGCGAAATTCATCGCCGTCGCTTGCCCTCCACCCAATTGCTTGCGCCCGCAGCTCTGCCTCACCCTTGAACACCTCCAGATCCTGCTCACGCCCGCCATCTCCGACTGCCCTATTTTCCTTCTTTCTTTCGTTTTAGCTTCTCCATGACGTCGTCATGCTTATAGGCTCGGCCGTTTCTTGTCTTGCACACAGGACACGCAGGAACGTGGCACACGAACCTACGCGCAGCTCCGCCGCGGCTTGGACCGCGCGAGGGCGAGGCACTCCGCCGCGGTTTGGCGGGCACCCGCGCGGGCAGCTCCGCCGCGGCCTTGCCGGTGCGAGTGCAAGCACGCACAACTCCGATTTGGCTTCGCCAGCGCGGCTAGGCGTGGACGGGCATCACGATGTTGCGTGGCACAGCTAGGGCGACGTGGCAAGGAGCGCATGAGGCCGGGCATGGACGGGGTCGTCATGGCTCTTTGTGTGCAGTGGACGGAGGCGAGCGTGGCACCGTGGCCTCCCATCCAGAGGTTGAAGATGAGCAGTACAGTGAGTGAGGTAGTGAGTGAGGAGAGTCAGATTTAGCGAGGGGGTATTACAAAAATGCCAAGTGGGCAGCAACATGCTGGCATGTCCACGTCAGTTTCTGGTGCCTGCGTGGCCACGTTGGTACCTTTAGACATTAAAAAAAGATAGTTCGATACACGGATGTTATATTTTTTGGTTGGAGTACTCCATCTTACACACACGTAATAGTTTAAGCATCTATAGTGCAATTTACTCAAAAAGAACTATGGCGATCAAGCTACATCAACTTTAAAAATTGTTCCCTAAAAAATTACTCTAAAAAGAAACTCACTCATACACTGGCCCATATATACTCTCTTTGTACTAAAAATGTTCGTCATTTTTTGTTTTCGTGTCATAAATTTAACTCGATTTATAAAAAATATGTATAATATTTGTATCTCTAAATAAATTTATTAAAAAATTATGTTCAAAAGATCTTTCAAATACTAATTATTGACTATAAATATTAACATTTTTATTATATGTTTTATTATGAAACTTGTTTTTTTGAAAATCGACGGGACAGACAACCAGACATTTTGGAATAGACATTTTGTAAACCACCATCTCCATCTTGGGCCGTCTACGGCCAGCCCAATACTCCACCTTCGTCTGGCCCCTCCGGAATGGTGAAGCCGTGAAGGCGAGGCAGGCCTTCACATCCCCTCGTCGTCGTCCCGTCTCGCACCTCCAGCCGCTGGTCCGCTCGGGCTTGGACACGGAGCACGGGAGCAGCAGCGCCCCCCGCCCATGCCGCTGCGGCGCGGGGCCCTCCTGCCCGCCGCGGGCTCTGGCCGGCGGTGTGCTGTGTGGGGGTGGCGGCTCCGCGGGCGCGGGGGCCGGTGCTGCGCCCCCCACCCGCCGGGCATGCTTCCTGCGACTGCGACCGACCAAGGAGAAGAGCGGAGGGGCTCGGGTGAGCTCTCGCCACCTCCTCCTCCTCCTCCTCATGCATGCTCTCTCAACAGTGGCTGCTGAACTTTAGTTCGATTCCTGTGTCCCCGTCACAAGTTCGATTTGATGCCACGCCCAACTAGTAGTCCCATGATTTGACCAGTTTGTTCACAGAAAACACACCCTGACAATTTATGTGACCTCTGTAAATTTTTTAGACCAAAATACCTTTTGGTGCCGCTTTATTTTTAGAAGGCTAATTTGATAAGCCTCTGCAAATTTGATTAGCTGATTCGATAAGGCTCTGCAAAAGGACTGTTATCCAGTAAACCTCTGCAAATTCGATAAGCTCATTGCGCTAATGTGGCCGTTTCATATCACAAATTGTTTACTGGAAGAACTCGATCAGAGGTCAAAAAGGGCGTGACAAGCGGAGAGCAACTCTCAAAAAAACAGCAGCAAGAAAGGTTCCGCACACTTCCGAATATTTTCTACAAAACGAGTCTTTACTTCAGATGATAGTTGAAGAGATTTTCAGTGGGCATCTTGATTTATTATTAGGACCTTGTGTCAAATGGTGATTTGCCATTTATTTTGGTTTTTTTGACCTAGGTTTGGTATTTAAAATTCCATAATATGGCAATCGGTCAGCGAAATAACATGAACCTTCATAAGAAATTCCTTTTAGGTTGACCATGTAGTTAACAAAACAAATAAACTTAGTTAACAAAACAAATAAAATTGATAGCATTCATAAACCTGCATTAAGAAAATGTCAAGAAGTAAAGCATTATGAAATCTAGATTATAGGGATAGGCAGTCTTGCCTTCTTTTATGGATTTTTCTGGTGGTGGTTAGTTTGCTTGCTACCAGGGGCGGAGCTTTGTGTAGACCAAAGTGGGAGTTGCCCCTTTAACCTAGAAAGTTTTTAAACACTTAATTCCACCACTTAGGTGCTGATGAATTTCTAATCTGTTCCCCTCTATTAGTGCCTCAAGTTTGATTAGCCCCCTCTCAATTTTAGTTCAAAGTCCACCACTGGTAGCTACTACAGGCTTGTTTGGATGCTGCCTGCCAGGCAGCTGAGCACCCAGGCAGCAATCCTGACCCCAGGCTGAGCAAATCGAGCGCCTGGAGCACTTGTGTGTGCCTGGCACATTTCCCAGTATAGCATCCTAACAGGCCCTACAGGCTTAAAATAGCTTTAGATTAAGAAAATGAAAATAGTAGAAGCAACCTGTTTCTGAACAATATATGCTTTGGCCTTTGGGGGATGCAATTTCGACCACAGGTGTGAAAAACAATGATGCTTTTTTTTTTGGGACAACAGAATTGATGCATTGGTTTTTGTATTTTCAGCAACTACAACTTTTAATCAAATCATCAATGTCTAAAATTTATTTTGAAGGATATATAAAGTATGGAAGTGCAACTCAAGGTTTAGTGGTATTATCTCCATATTGCCAATTAAATAGTCTTTTATGCATTCATGTTAAAAGTCATCAAAGTTTGCTTGAATCACAAACTGTGATGCAACTTTGACAAAGTATCAGTTTAGCTTTGATCAATTGCTACCTACTCTTAGTTTATTTTCACTTTATCAGCTTGTTAGCTTAAGCACCAAAGGTTTATAAAATTAGCTTGAGAAAATTAGCTTGAGAGAAGAATATATAGTTCCCTTTGTTTTTATTTTATCACATTCTTTGGAGAATTTTTTTCTCTACCCCTGAGAAGCATCAGTACAATGGTTTGATACCTCTACTTTATTCTAGGTACCAGATGAAAAAATGCAGATGGAGGCCAACTTTTGCCTTGGAGACTGGTGGGCCATCTAACACTGATGGCCAAGACTTTGATGATGACAGTGGTTTCCTTGGTAGAACTAGACTGGGAAGACTCATCCAAGCTGCTGCAAGGGAGCTACTTGCCAAGCTGAACTCTGCCAGAACGAATTCGCCAACAAAGATATTCCTTGTCCTCCTTGGTTTTTACACAGCCAATGCCTTGGCAACAATACTAGGGCAGACTGGTGACTGGGATGTTCTTGTCGCTGGTGTTGTAGTGGCTGCCATTGAGGGAATTGGCATGCTCATGTACAGAAAACCAATTACCAGGCCTCCTGGTAGGTTTCAGTCTTTGATTTCGATGGTGAACTACTGGAAAGCCGGTGTATGCCTGGGCCTTTTTGTGGACGCCTTCAAGCTGGGTAGCTGAGTTTACACGATCATCTTCTGCTACCTTCTTATAGTAATTTTTTGGTATATTGGGATCACAATAACACCAGGATGTGGTTCCATTATGGCCATTGCTCGTCGCTCTAATTCTAATAGCTGCATTTAGCTCAAATTCTGGGAGCAATGGCTGGTGAGGTATTCGATTTTTTCAATGTTGATGAAGATGTTTGGAGCAGATATTGGTCTGAGGTGACAGTATTCATCTTTCCAGAATCGAAGGCCTTGTTTGGTAACTACTGCATGCTCTTAAGCATTGTTTGGCCTGTAAACTGTAGATATGCTGTAGTTTTTCTCACCTCCATGTTATTTAACCCTAATATACATCTATGTTTATTCTTCAGAGAAAAATAAAAAAGAGTTGCTTCCTTAGAAAAATGATTCGTTGTGTTTCTTCTGCGGAGATATGGTACTTACCTTGTAATATTTGGTGCATGTCAGCATGTGATGAGTTGGATACTTCTTTCATCAAGGATTAGTTTGTATCTTGCAATATATGTCATTGTTTACTGATCATGTCCCAATGGCTTTTCCGGTAGGTTAATCGTTACTACAAAAAAATGCTTTCACTGTGTATGGAAGTACTGAAATCATTCTACATGTCTAATATGAGTGTGCGAAGTTGTTTTCCTTCTCACTGGGTGATGTTATTTGCTACTTCTACATCCTCTTTGAACAACTCTGCAGCTCAAATAGTTCAGAACATTTGATGATTGATTACTTATGATCAGCCAAATCATTCTAGCATGGTCAATTGGATAACTTATTACTTATGATCATTGGGATCAAATCATTCTGTACATGAAGCATTTCTCTTCTCATCATGTTTATAGATAGACTTTGGTGTTACGGGTGGGTTGTACATGAGCAGCCCGTTCGCTGCTGCCTGCTGCCTGCTGCCTGCAGCTGCAACTTCTGAACATCAGGTTTATAGAAGAGACCTACTGCAGCTGCAAGCCACAGCAAAAGGCCAAAGCATTTTCCCTTTCATTATGTTTATAGATTATCATTACATGTCCTGTCTATCATTAGAGTGCACGACCAAATTCAGCTTCAAATATTAAGAGTGAGAAAATTAGCATAATCTAGGGAGAAGAGTGAGAAAATTAGCATAATCTAGGGAGCACGAGCGGCTTGTAGAAACAAGTAGGCGAGCGACGTCACCTATCCTTCCTCCGTCGTAGATGTCACTGTCAGCAACCCAACCCATAGCCACCGGAAGATGAGAGCTCCAGCTCCAGCTCCAGCGCCGCCTCTTCCCGCGCTGCTCTCCCGCTGCTCCTCGGCCCCGCCGCGCCGCCTCCTCTCCTCCTCCCGCGCGCCGGCCGCGCCTCCGGCCGCAGTCGCCCGCTCCGTCTCCGTCTCCGTCGACGCGCCGGCCGCCGCCGCGGAGCCGGCTGTCCTGGGCGCGCTCTCCGCGACGCCGCGACGCCGCCTCATCCTCCTCCGCCACGGGGAGAGCACCGCCCGGGGCCGCTCCACCAGAGGTATGTTCGTTCAAACGGGAAAACGGCTCGTCCAAGAGCCCGTGCGTGTGTGTCGATTTAAATTTGATTTAGTTTATCCTGCACTGCAAACTGCATAGGAAGGAGCATTGGATGCAGAGGAATGGTGATGCTTGTTTGCCGTTTCTACACCCTAATAACATGTTGTAGCTCTGCCTTTTAGACTAGTTGATTGATTGAATGCAGTGGTATAGTGCTGTTATGATCTCTGACCCAAATGTGTTTTCCTTGTGGTTGCTGCTGGCCTCTGCATTTCTTTTTGAAAAAAAAAAAGAAGTGGCGTTTAATATTGTGTCCTGATGTCAGATCATGACAGACCTCTAAGCAAGGCTGGGAGAGCTGACGCAATCAGCATTTCTAATAAACTCCAACAAACGGGATGGATACCGGAGCTTATCCTCTGCAGGTGTGTTCCAAGTTCTAATTTATGTAAGAAAGTGAATCAATTATTATCATGGTTTATACCATATACCAATATAAATTAGGAAAGCTCATGGACCATGGTGCAGTTGGTCTCTGTTTTTTTTTCATAACTGAATGGGTTTGTATTTGTTTTTTTTCCATTTTGTCATTGCAAATTCTGTTGTATCTGTTCAGCTTTCTAATGTTTCTTTCATGAAAAGCCGATATAGGTATAGTGTCTCTTTATTGACAAGATGATACCCCGCGCGTTGCTGCGGGAACTTTGTGATGTTATTCTGGATCATGATGAAGCAACTTTAAAATATTAAGGATGAAAAACAAAGAATGAAGAATGAAGAACAGAAAAAAATGATTGGATTATCATGGCTCATATATCAATCACAGCATGCCCGCCGGCCTGCTCACCGTCCCTCCTTCCCCTTACCAAATCGTTTTCTCTTTTATATGGAAGAAGAAAATCGTCAATTTCACAAAAGAATAAAAGGAGAACTCTGGCTGTGGCACGCAACACTTCTGCACCTATGAAGAAGGATGTTGCTCAAGCAGTGCATGAACTAATGAGGCACACATAATCTTGCTTAGACCCTGCACGTCGGCCTCCATGGCTGATCAAACGAACCTGTTAGTGTTCACATATATACACTTACGGTCTGTAAGACATAATCTGCTGCCATCCCACTCTTCTCTTCCTAATGAGGTCAAGGGCAGGTAGAGGGGTCAGATCATAGCATGGCTGACCATGTTCTTGTACCTTTGATTGGCAATAGGCCATGCTTAGTTGGTAGAGGTACACCAGCAGGTAGTGGGCTGGTACTAGGAGTAGTTGAGGCTGATTTCAGCCTTGTACCTTAGTCATGGTAGGGCTGTACCCAGCCAATCCTAGTGTAGCTAGTAGAGGTACTCCTCTTGTATAAATATGCTATGAAATGCAATGGAGAAGGCAGCTCTTTGCAGCACATTTGAGTCTTCAGCTTTCAGCCACTGCTGAAAGCCGAGCAGGTGTGTGTGTGTGTGTGAAGTGAGCTCAAGCTCATCTTCTTCCTTGGAGCAGGGGAGGAGAGAGGGAGGAGAGCAGGAGCTGCTCACCTCGGTGCAATCCTGTGCCAACACGGTCAAGTCAGGGGCTCGACACTTGTATGGCCTAGGACAACAGCTTCCGCAGGTGCCGCAACACCACGGTCTGGCCAGGCAACAGCATGACCAGAGTCCAGACCCGACGCCAAGCGCGCCATGGCACTTGCCGCACGGCCGCACCTACGCCGCACCATGGACTTCCACCATGATCTGCAAGGCTGTATATGCAATCATCTATTTTAGATGGAGGATGGGGACACCCATCTGTACAAATGCCATCACAACCGCGTTTTACGATCGCGGTGCCGCCGTCGTGGGCTTGCATGCATGGGCACAAACTTGGATGCCATGCCAGCCGCATCGATCGGTGGTCTTGTCTCCGTTGATGCGATAATCGCTGCAGAAACATTGGGACGGAGGGAAGACAAATGATCAGGACACCATGCAAATTGCGAACTACAGATATGCCCGAAGGAGAAGTTCTATATATAAATATTGATTTCTGGCGACACTCGTTTGCTATTCCGTTTCCATATGCATCAGTTGCTCGGGTGCATGCGACGGAGTCTGTTCACATCTCTTCTATTCTGCCGTATTTATTTGATGGGGTAACTGATTAGAGACTGGGAGAGAGAGAGGATGCTGAGGTGGCCTGATAGAATTGCATGAAAATATGCTAGTGGGGGTCTCCTATTTAGGCATAGAGGATTCAGTTTTATATCAGATTACCACCCTCTGCTTCATCTGTTTTGTTGTTCTTTCTCTCTCTCTTTATTTTCCTATATAGGAATGGTTTGATGTACATCCTGCATTTGCATACATATAGATTGGTATACAGTTGCCCCGATTCCTTTTTGGTACCATGATTAAGGGGAACGACCCTGCAAAGGCTATTCTATTACTCATCATCTTGCCTTTCTGGGCACAATTGCAACTGGTGCTTTTAAGAGACTGGACACGTGTAGAATTCAATACCTCTATTACAATACCATCTTTCTTTCCTGGTCATGTTATTTATTTCTCAGACCCATAGTTTTTTTTTTACAGATTCAAACGTACTATTTATTAAAATTGGTTTATCTCGGAGAATGAAGATGACTAAATAAGTATATGATTTGGTCAATTAATATGCATAGCAATAGAATGTGCCATTCATGTTATTATTAATAATAACTCTCCTTCAACACAGTGATGCAATGCGTACAAAGGAAACACTCAAGATCTTGCAAGAGCATGTCCAAGGATTGTCTCAAGCAGTAGTGCACTTCATCCCAAGTTTCTATTCCATTGCGGCAATGGATGGTCAGACCGCAGAGCATCTGCAAAAGGCGATTTGTGAATATTCGAGTGATGAGATCTTAACTGTGATGTGAGTCTTCCACAAGTTTTCGTTGATTATCATTTGTTTTCAATGGATGGCTTTGACGTCCTACCAATTTCACTTAAGATCTGAAGATTCGTATCTCACTGCCAGACATATCATGACACTTGTTTAGAATAATAACTACTCAGGTGCATGGGGCATAATAAAGGATGGGAAGAAGCCGCCTCTATGTTATGTGGTGATTCAGTAGTGCTCGAGACATGTAACGCTGCGTTGCTAGAAGCTGCAGGCAAATCATGGGTTGAGGTTAATATTGGCCTTGTCCAAAGCATGCTTCTTTTCATCTTTTCCTAAGTAATATAGTTTTATGTGCCATCCAGCAGTATTTACTGAATTTGTCCATAACATGGTATGCAGGCAATTTCTCGGGCTGGTCTGGGTGGATGGAAGCTTCATGGGATCGTAAAGCCATGAATTGTTGTAACTAAACGCTAGCTGTAATTTTTGTAGCTGTTTATTAATTCTTATTAACCTTTGTGTAGTTGTTTTTTACATGCCACTGAAGCCTTCGGTCTGAAGGTATTAATGTCGATTGATAGATGAGATGAGTGAATTCTTCCACGGTCCATGGGCTCTGTCGGTTCTGCAAAAGATGAATAACCACAAATGAAAACAGAATACCTTACTATACACATGAAGCAGAACTGAATACCTTGCATTTTCACTCCTTTCATCCAGGAAACCAATAGATTTCACCAGTGAAATTTTGAATTTGTCGCGCCAAGTGAATCTGATGCTGGGTGACTTAAATTGAAACAAAAAAAAAACATAAAGTCTGCAACACTGCTGCGTTAGACAGCGGAGACTGCATGCTCCATGCTCGCTAACAACTTGCTTTTGGCTGGTATTCTGCCCAAAACTTGATTCGACTTGTGAACAAATAAGCAATTCATCACGAGCAATGAGCGGGTCGGCTGCTATTCCCCGTGAGAAAAGGTCCATGCTCCCTAATATTTGCTATGGGACATCACAACCATTATTTTGTTAATTTTTGCTATCAAAGGAGAAAGAAGGTGGAGAAATATCATTTTACGCTTCTGAGAAAATCAATAAAATAATCGTTCCCTTGTCCTACGCATATGATCATGATTTCATGATGATATATCAAATTTTGGCATTAGCGGCGTGGTCTACCAATCAATCTTTGGCCATGTGTTCGGATACTCTGACTTGGTTAGAGATTAGAGTTAGTTTCAAATTCTAAACTTGTCCTAAACTAACTCTAGCCAAAGAGGTGTTTGGATGCAAGAGTTAGATTGATTATAAATATAATTTTAATATAAGATCTTTAAATATAATATTAATTATAAGATAAATGTTTATTAAAAATTTTATCGAAACATATCTATGTGGGTTCTTGTTTTAAAGAGTTTATTGTAACAAATATTATGGTGCAATTTGATTTTAATTATGACACATGGTTTAGAAAAGATGACTTTTTTTACTTCTAAAAGCATGGTATACACGATGACGTAATCAGTTTTAAGTAGACCCATCAGAACTAATATAAATAATCACCTCTTAGTGGAGATAGTTTTTTTTAGGGTAGATACAACTAACCTCAATATAACCCTCTTGTTTGGATACTTTAGGGTTAGTTAAACCTCAAATAACTTAAACTAACTCTAACTCATGGATCCAAACAGGGCAGTTCAGTTCCTAGAGCGAAATCTGCCTAGTGCTACTCACTGCTCGACTTGATGAATTTATGAAATAAATAAAAAACAATAAGCCTTTAAACAATTGCCAAGCTTATTTTGTCTGATATCTACCGTTCAAGTAATTGAAGGTGCTATCACACCGATTGGTAAGCGTGCAAATACTTGGTTTAGATGAGGGCAGTCCCAGTGCAGACTTCACCATAGAGTCTACCTCTATTAATTGCATTGCCACGTAGGCATTTTGCTGATGTGGCAGGCTAATAAATGAGGAAAGAGAGTAAAAGACGAAGAAACGACGTCTAAATAAGACGCCGAGTCGTCGTTCGGTTCAAGGCCGGAAGACTCCACAAGACTCGCGCTGGGTGAGGGCAGCGCCGAGTCTATGGATCTCGAACGCCACTGCCGCCCTCTTCCGCTCACGCGCCACCGATAGAGATATGCCTTTTTTTTTGGGAGGTGTACCTTTTAAGTTGAGGTAATATTCAAGACAGAGCACTTCAAATTGTACCAAATTCGGAATTACATGGTTTCTTATCCCATCCATCAATAGATTAGCAATGTGAGATACCATAAGGAACACTAAATATTTTAGAAGAACTAAATTTCACTATTTCTTTCTACTTCTAAATCAAGAAAAGTTTTCCTATGTCATTAACAGATCAAAAATGCGTTTTTTAAAAAAAATCACTTGCTACTCCCCACACTAACACAATCTGAATAATATGCAATACATTAAGAAGTTGTAGCCCAACACATACCATGTTAGAGAGAAAGGTCATCTTTGTCTCTAATAGTCTAATCTACGCATCTACTTAGTAAAATCTACTCTTAATACAAAATACAAAGCTCTCTTTATAGAAACTAGCAAATATGTCCGTGCGTTAATTAAAGAAGTTATCAAACATTCATAGAAAACTTCGGTGTAGTCTATTTTTGTTTCTTAGTCGAGTGTTTTTTTTCGGGCACTTGGCAAAGAAGCTTCTTGCCGACGTCTAACACCTCCTTTGCCAAGTGTCCCTCTTCGCTGAGTGCCAGACACTCGGCAAAGACACATTTTGCCGAGTGCTAGTACTGACAAAAAGCATCTTTGTCGAGTTCCCCGACAAAAATACCATCTTTCCTAGTGTTTCCAGCAACTTCAACTACACAATGCCTTTGTCAAAAACAAAAGCATCAACCTGTTCAGGGACGTCCGTTTCTCGCTAGCGTGGATGACGAGGGTAGCCTCGCATCAGCCTACGCGTCGGTGCTGGCCGTGGGCTGTCTATGGTGGGCGTCATATATGTATCTAGAGACTACACGTACGTACGTAAACTTACATGCAGTTGAGTTAAGTAATTTTTTTCCCATGTGGACAATAGTACGTCCGGATCCAGTTCAGTTTTCAGCATGTATAACCTAAGTCCTCTATGGACACGGACACCTAATTAAGTCCTTTATAGACTCTAATTGTTGGCCGGAGGATTATTACCTTACTTGCGGGCGTACATGGAGGCAAATACTACGGCAGAAGAATAACGATAGAAGAAAATACGGCAGAAACGGACCAAATTCCAGAAATTTTACCAATTTATTAATAGGGTATAGATTTTATCTTCGTGGCTGCCACTACAGATCCCCTCCCTTTGCGCCGCCGCCGCCGCTGTCCCTCTCCGAGAATCGCCCGTTCGGCGTCATAGATGAGGTCTGAATCTCTCCTCTTCGTGTCACGACATCGGCGCTACCGTCGGTAATAAGTTCGAATCTTCTCCTCGGGCATCATGTCATCAGCGTTGTCGTCGATAGAGATGGAAGAGCAAGAGGATCGCATCAGCCTCCTCCCTGACTGCGTGGCTTGGCACATCCTCTCCCTTCTCCCACCTAAGACTGTCGTCCGCACCATGGTGCTTTCCCGCCGCTGGTCAAACGTGTGGCCCTCGATGCCGCTAGATCTCAATCTCGACTCTCCCAATTCTGATGTCTGCTTTCTGAGCGCCGAGTCTATTACATCTATCCTTTCTTCTCACCGTGGGCTTATCAGCTGCTTCTGTGTGACTACAAAGCCCGGCTTGGGCACCCACGCCTGGCTTTTAACCCTAGCGCGGAAGCGCCTCGATGACACCCTAATCTTGCGGTGGGTATCCGAACTAGAGCACCCCACTCTGCCCCGCAAGCGCTGGGGTTAATCTACGCCATCTAGTTCTGCACCGCTGCCGGCTTGGTGCCCCTGGGATGACCCGTTCCCCCGTTCCAATCTTACCCCGACTTGATTATCTATACTTGTCCAATGTTCTTATCTCTGAGGCTGCTCTTCACTGCATGATTCAACTCTGTCCTGTGATCCGCGAGCTACATCTATTGAGGATGGATGGACTCCATCTAATTTCGTTTCACTCCCACACCTTGAAAATCTTGTACGTCAGTGTGCCCCGTGTTCCTCTAGATGAATTCTCCGATCAGCACATGCCAAATCTTGAAAGGGTGACTTTTGAATTTATCAATCTGTGGCGACCAGCCTTCACTATTGACTCTGGTGGAAAGGTCCGAGAGCTTACCCTCAAGCTTCCAACGATGGACTCGCCGCACCTAAGTATTATTTCTAATCAGGTATTTGCACCAGCACCACTGTGATTCAATACATAATTGGTGATTTTCTATTCCACGAATCTCAATTTGCAGGCATACTAATGCTTTGTTGCTTGATGTAGAAACGTCTATTCTTTGTAACGTCACTTGTTTTTGGTATGAAATTTGCTGATGGTGAAGAATTGAAGAGAGCAGTGCACATCTTAAGTTTATTTCCGCGTTTACAACATCTTGAGATTAAGTGTTTTAACTTTGGCACACCAAATGCTCAAGAATTTGGAGATTGGGATTCACTTTTAGAGACAACCATTATTCCGAAGAATCATCTAAGGCACATAGTATTTAATGGTTATTGTGGCACCATGGGAGAGATTGAATTTGCAAGATATCTTATGTGTAAAGCAGAGTCGTTGACTTCATTGGAAATTAATCATGCTGTTGATTGGAGCATACAAGATATCAATCATCAAAAGTATTCAATATGCAGCAATAACAAGGCGAGTCATCTTTGTTTTATAAGAAGTAAGGATTCAGATGCTCTAAGAAGAAAGATGGCTCAATTTATGCACGGTGTGGCTTTGAATTGATTATTTGGACATGTCGTCTAGCTCTCCATGGTTTATTAAGTATTGCAATGGTGTTGGTGTTAGCGTGGTTTGTTTATCTTTGTTAGTTTATCAAGTAATTGCAGTGGACCAGTGGTGTCTTATTACAATGGTGTTATCCTGGTTTGTATGCCTTATATTTTGTTGATCATGTCTTTGTGACGACCTATTGACATCCAAATAATTACCAATATATATACCTAGCTCTCTAACTAAAATTTCTCGAAATTTCTATTAAAAAAATAACAATATTGTGCCACACTCTCACAGACCTGTTGGCTTCTTCTGGTGGAAGGATATTTTCAAATTATGCCAACTTTAGCCCAACATCTTTTGGCAAAGGAGCCAATAGGCGGTGGTGGCAACTTTGTAGGACCTACAGGCGGTGGAGGGGGGAGGCGAGCATAGATTGAGATTTTTGGGGGTACAACTTTGTAGGACCTACACGCGGTGGTGGCAGGCGAACGTCCAAGGTGCGGCAGAGCTTGCGGCGAGCCGGTGAGCACATGAATCACACATATAGTATGGGTATGGAAGTACAACGTGGGATCAACTGATGGGTACAACTAGAAGTATGCGCTGCGTCACCTCACGAGATGAGATGAGCTCACTCTTCTACGACATATTAATTGTTGTTCGCGTACCCATTTGTGCAAAAATGGTGCAATACAGATGGCTCTCAGCAACGCGTTGTACGTGCCCTTAGGTGATTTCATTAATAAGATCAGGGTCCACTGAGAGTCTCAAAGAGGTCGCATGTGTATGCTTGTCTTCCAAGTAGTGACTATGTAGGCATTTATATGAAGTATATATTACTTGTATTGCAATACTACTGGCCTATGGCTTATAGGAGTAGGAAGTACTTCCTCTGTTTTAAATTGACCTGTCGTTTTGGATCTACGTACGAAGTTTTCGATTTGTATAAAATATGTGTAATATTTAAATCTTCAAATAATTTTGTTAAAAAACTAGATTCAAAGATCTTTCTAATGATACTAATTACGCATTATAAATATTAATATTTTTAAAAATATAATTGCCGGCAATTCTTTGTCGGAAAGCGCAAGTGATAAAAATTTTGGAACGGAGGGAGTATTGCCTTGGTAGTAAAAAAACACTGTGGTATTTGACCTCGCACAATTTAACCACAAAACAAAGTTCTCGGGTCCTTCTCACTGGCCATTCGAGACGAGACACCTGGCTGGCTATACATACATCACACGAAAGGCCGAAGACGACCTTCAAGCTCAAGACGCTTCATTTTCAATCTTATGTCTCGCAATTCAAGCATGAAGGTTGACCATTTCTCTCTGTAGTCTGTACAAAGACGCAAGGGACAAAATACAGACTCCAAAATACATCAAAATTTGCAGCCCGTTTCTTTGGAACCGATGACCTTTTTCCGTCGATTCGAACAAGACAAGCACGAAAGCAGAGCCGAACAATCGAATCAAAGCATCATCAACATCTAGCACGAAGAATAGAGCGCGGGCCCACCACTGCACGCAGGCCCCCGCATTCCTCCCCACGAAGCCGAACCACCACCCCGCGCTACCTCCTCCGATTTCTAGAACCTCCGCCGCGCCGCCCAATCCCTTGACCGGGCCACGCACGCCTGCGGCGAGACTAGCGGGGTGTTGCGGCGCCGCCGGCGGGTGGGGGGTGATGGCGATGGAGCTGAGCCTGGCCTCGGCCGCGGCCTTGGCTGCGCCGCCAGCGGGCGGCCTGGCGCAGCCGCCGCCGCTCGCGCCGCCCGGGAAGGAGCAGCAGGTGGCCGGCGTGGGGATCCTGCTGCAGATCTCCATGCTCGTGCTCTCCTTCGTCCTCGGCCACGTCCTGCGCCGCCACCGCTTCTACTACCTCCCCGAGGCCAGCGCCTCGCTCCTCATCGGTACGCACCGCCATGCCTTACCTACCTCCCTGGCCGCCCTTCCTATGACCGTGTGAATTTGGAAGCAAGGAGTTCCTAATGGAACACGGGAGTTATTACAGGGAAGTAGGATGGTCGATCGAAGGGTACAGGGAAGTAGGATGGTCGATCGATCACTTTTGTGCACCTGCAGCAGTAGGAACTCAGGGTATTCCGGGCTGAAATGTTAGGCATAGACGCGTCGTGGCTACTCACTGTGCTACAGTGTGGCTGTGGGCGATTCATTTAGGACGATGACTTTAGATGCTACAAGACTTAGTTCTCAAGTTTATTCAGCATGTGTTGTTGAGTTTCTTACTAAATTGGAGCGTGTCCATGTCGTAAAACTTATGTGCCAAAACATAATGGTTAGTTCATCATTGCTTTTGTTCCTTGTATCCTCAGAATGCAGTGCCTTGTTCAGTTTCAGAACTCTAGCCTCTTCTTTCTTTTTCAAGCACAGAATGCAGTGCCTTGTTCAGTTTCAGAACTCTAGCCTCTTCTTTCTTTTTTCAAGCAATCATTTCTAACGCTCCCTGCTCCTTGACAGACTTACGAAAATAACTGCTGAATGTTAACTCAAAATGACCTCTCTTATTTCTAACTTCGCCATGTTTGAATTGTTGTAGACATAAACCTGAAATCCCTTTTTATAGCACTAGGCAAATTGTATTTGTGGTTACTTTTGACTTGGATAAAGCATATTTCTGTTTTGTTGCTACCATTTCTATTTGGAATCCCTATTTTCGATGTCATGCTAGATGATGTTGATAGTGCAAGTGTATTTGAGGGTAAATGGTTATGGTAATCCCCTTGAAGAAAGTTATTCAAAATGTGCCCTCTAGGCAATGTGGGTCATTGAACTATCTCTAAAGGATGGAAATAAGAACCTTTGGTTGAGCGAAAACTGAAAAGACCTCAAAAATCATCTTCGTGGGGGTATGTAATCTTAATTACTGAAATTTATTTCAGTAATATATTGAGTGGTACCTTTGAAAGAAAAGTTGACTTGGTAGCTTGTGCTAAATGGTACATGATGGCTTGATTAGATAAGAATCATCCTTTCCTTCAGCCTCATATCAACAAATGGGGTGATGGGATATTGCCTAACTTGAATGGGGTGCTAGTGCTCATTAGGGAGGAGTTACACCTGTGGTGTTTGGCTAGGGCTCAGTGGGTTTCTCGTCTCAGTTGATTTGTTGTTTGAGGTCGTTTTTGACTTGTGATTACCTTTAGTGGCAAGTATGTATAAGTCTGTATGGGTTCTAAACTATTCTCTTCTTCTTAATATAATCGTATGCATTGCTCATGTTTGTCCAAGAAAAAAATTATGTCAACAAATGCATACTTGTAGTTGTAGGGTAAAGCATGCTGGGTGGTTATATCTATTGCAGTCAAGCAAAATTGCTTTCCAAAACATCACACAAGAGGACTTAAAAACTTTTTTGGTATTTATTATGGACTGACAAATTTCAACACTCAAGTTTCATCACCAGTTTTTTTTTTCCTTCTTTTTCAAATGCACAATCCAATATAGTGATTCACAATAGCTTCTGTTGTTTGATCAATGAGAACCACCGAAAAAATGTGCTTCTTGTATGTAAAGTGTGCTTCTGTGAAGCCAATTACTCAGGTCACAGTTCAGCCAATCAGAATCAGTAAAAAGACTGTAGGGAGAAACAATTGGGTGCTTTCCATTATTCTTCTTGTTGCTGTACCTTCTTAAATTGGTGGTTCACTGCTTCCTTGAAGGTCTGTTTATTTGATTTTTGGCTCATGCATAGTGCAGTCATTCTTTAACTGTGGAACTTCAATAATTCTATTGCAGGCTTAGTTGTTGGTGGCCTCGCTAATATTTCAAATACAGAGACCAACACAAGGTTTGTATTGTTTTTGCAATTTTATTTGTTATGCATCTTCAATATCCGTTCATGCAATGTGATTTTAAATTGCACAAGATTTGAGCATTCTACAATTGATTGTGTCCTGTTTACTTCAATTTGCAGGACGTGGTTCAACTTCCATGAAGAGTTCTTCTTCTTGTTCTTATTACCTCCGATAATATTATATCCTTTTTTTTGCAATTCTTTTCTCCTATCACTTGGATTTTCTTGATGGAAAGGAAGGTCTATTACCTACCATAATACTTATCCATAGCATCCGTACTTGAGTACTTTCAAATACTAAATTTGTATTCCTTGACTTCAATATACTCAGTCAGGATTCAGCTTGTCTCCGGTTAGTACTTCATCATGGTTACATTTTTCTTTATCTAAGCCACCTTTTGAAATCTCTTAATTGGTTTACAGAAACCATTCTTTGCAAACTTTGGGGCTATTGTAACTTTTGCCATTCTTGGGACATTCATTGCTTCTGTTGTAACAGGAGTTCTTGTGTAAGCAATTAACAAACTCTGTTTACCAGATTTGCTGAAATATTTTGTTTCCTGAGTCTATTCTTTATTATACTGCAGCTATCTTGGTGGGCTGACATTTCTAATGTACAAACTTCCACTGGTTGAATGCCTCATGTTTGGTGCTCTGATATCTGCAACTGATCCTGTCACAGTGCTATCAATATTCCAGGTGCCTAGATTTGTTTTGTTGTCATTCTTGAACTTGTAGTTTGCTATCATCTTCAACACCATTTTATTGAAATGTTTGGCCTTATTCTTATGTTTCTTATCTATGAAATTAATGCCAATTTTGGCCAGGAATTCCAGTTAATAATTGAAGTTGTCTCTGTTCTTCGAATAAGCTCCAGTGTTCTAGTTTCACATTTATGAAAATTACATGCTATGGATTGATACTTTAGTTTTTTGTGACTTTATAGGTTTATTGTAACTATCAGTAAATCATACGTTACACAAGTAAATCATACGTTACACATTAAATTGGGGATTCAAAAGAGATATGCAGAATTTATTTTGATCATCCCCATTTTGTAGCATTTTTAAAGCCTAACCATCCCAATTATGCAGCCTATTATTCATTTGTTCAAAATAGAAAGCTACTAATTACTATTCATAGGAAGTTTTGCTGACTACTGAAATAAATATTAGCTTATGCAGTTGCATGTCAGATAGTAACCTAAGGTGCAGTGCAAAATGAACAAGAGATGGCTTGATACCATCTGGAACTTAAGGTTACCTGGAAAGGAAATGGCTCATTCCCACTATCTGATAAAAAGTGAATAAAAATCTTAATGACATTGTTTTCTCATTTCCACTAACTGTTTATGGTAGTTGTAAGTTTCAAAATGAAAATCCATGATAATCAGTATGTACTGATGATGATTCATCAGAACAGATGTCGTCTTTATCTGTAAAGTTATGTAGATTTCATCAGTTTCGTGAAGTTGTGCTAAGCAACCATTCTTACATGCTCCATTAGATGTACTTCCTCCTTAGTCTTTCATTAAACAGATTCTGTTCCAGTAGTAAGAATGGCCCAGAATTAATTACACATCAGTCTGGGAAAATGTCTAATCCTGTCTTTGAATTTGTTTCTGTGCAGGAACTGGGCTCTGATGTTAACTTGTATGCTTTGGTGTTTGGAGAATCTGTTTTGAATGATGCGGTCTGTTTTCACTTTTTCATTTTACGTAAGAATAGTCAGTACTTGTACTTATGACTAACTTGCTTGTATCCCTGTTTGAAATGGACAGATGGCAATTTCTCTTTACAGGTCTGCCTCTGGCTCTGAGCTGATGCATATTTTTTAAAACCATGTGCTTCTTGCTTACATATGTACTTTTCTTCAGGACAATGTCATCAGTAAGAAGTCATGCAGCAGGTGGCGAGAACTTATTTATGATGATTCTCCAATTTCTTGAAACCTTTGTTGGTTCAATGTCATCAGGTTGCACCTTTTCTCCACATTCAGTTGTACATGGCTCTAAATTCTAAAGTTTACAAAATTTTGTCCTTTACTATTGTGTGCATATGGAATTTGGCATGTCATGTCTTGCAAGATTTAGTACTGTGGACTTTCCATTTCTACCATTTTTTAGAATCTAAGGCTGTCTCTTGTTGAACCTAAAAATAGGCAATATACAAATGGTCTAGGTGCAATTTTGTTTCAACTGAACTGCTGCAGCATTTGCCTAAGGCTGTTTTTACATCTATTGTTACATTAAGCATTGGTAAAATATCATTTACCAATCTAATAAATAGTTGAATACTGGGCTACTCTTTACCAAAAGGTACACGGTCACATTATCATGTTTTCGAAGCATAGAAGCATGTTGTTCCTGTTTGCTTTCTTTAAACTGCACTGGGTCAGATTCCTATTTTAGCTTCTTATCATATTTATTTTTGCACCTTCACTTTTGGAAACAATATTCATCTGAACAGTGACAGTATCATGTTGAGCTGCTGAACCTTGCAGTGTCATGGAGTAGTTTTCTTTTAATGTTTCAAGTCTTTGGTGATAATTCATTTGAAGTACAACAAATGCATATCATTTCTTATTTTTCTTCTGTCCTTGAAACAACAAACCAAGAGAGGCTCTCTTGCTTAAATGATATTTGTTGCATGTCCCTTTTGATTTAGGGGTGGATTTTCTGGGAATAAGCATACTTTCACTCTTATAAAGTTGCTCTTATTTTTGTGTTTTTCCCCTGTCCTTGTTAATTCACGAGCTTATATAACCATTCCATATCCTATTTGCAGGTGTCGGAGTTGGATTTATCTCTGCTCTTATATCCTTTTTCCTAAGTCTTAAATCTAAAGTTTGCTTCTATCATATGAATGAATGTGCTTTTAATTTTTCATCTGATGTATTGTAGAGCATATTTTGATCAACTCAATGTATTTTGTCTTTTAGCCAATTACACAGCAAATTTGTTGGCAATTTGGTATACCTTTTTTTTTCACCTAATACATATAGTAGTAAGTGAATCTGTAGTGTCGACTTCTAGAAAGCTTGATGCAAACTTGGAGCATTTTATTTGCTATTGTACGCCAACTGCTTGCTCTACTGCGCATTGAGTTACCATATGATCTTGTGAGCCCTTGACCACTCAATACCTATTCAAATATGCTGGATTGACGTTGATAAGTAAGTCACCATGCTGCCTTTTTTTCACTTTTCAGTATTTCTTTTGTTTGTAATCACCATGCTACCTATTTTCACTTTTCAGTATTTCTTTTGTTTCTAATGACTGATATATGTTATCTGCTTACTCTTTCAGTCTGCAGAACTTGGAGTGCTGCCTTTTTGTTCTCTTTCCATACTTTTCGTAAGACTATTTTCTCAACTTCAATTTATTTTTCCCTTTTGGGAGATCTATTTCAGTGGAATTTGTGAACTACATACAGGTACATGTTAGCAGAAGGACTCGGCTTGTCAGGGATTGTTTCTATATTATTCACGGGGATGGTAAGTGCTATTTCCATTCATCATATTGTATCATTCATGCTTGTACTGTGGCTATACCTGACACGTTTCATGTTTAATCCTCATCCTCAGGTTATGAAGCATTACACATATTCCAATCTGTCAGACAACTCACAGCGCTTTGTTTCTGCCTTTTTCCATTTACTGTCATCTTTAGCTGAAACATTTGTGTAAGCATCAGGAACACTTTTAGTTGAGTAATTGCCTAATTGGAAAATATAACCATGCACTTTGTTCTTATTTTCTTTTAGGTTCATTTATATGGGATTCGACATTGCCATGGAAGAGCATAGCTGGTCACATGTTGGCTTCATCTTCTTCTCAATTGTATCCTTAAAAATCATTTCATCTTTTTTAACAAAAGAACAATTACTGGTTGTGGACTTTCACTTATTTAGCTTAACTTTGGTTCTTTGACTTAATCAAAATCAGATATTCATAGTTGTTGCAAGGTACTGCTACTATATCCCTTTACAACTATATTAGTTACTAGATTACATAGCCGCATGTCTATGTTTGTTTCTCTATAATTTGTAGCAATGCTTATCTTGCTATGCTGAGATTTGAGGTGTTTTGTTGGAGGAATCGGGTGATCCATTACCTTCTTGCTTCTTATTTTCATGTTTGATGTGAGGAATAGAATTGGTTGATCCATGAACACTTCATCCTTGACAAGCACATGATTAATAGAAGCATGAGGGATGGAGTCATCACTGTGTCTATGGCACTAAAGTACTCTAGAAAAATGATGTATTCCTAAATCTATTCCAAAAATGATCTATTTATCCAAGTTAAGCCTCAGTGCATATGACAAACAATCTGCTGCATTCTTACTGCTTTCATTTGTGGGAGGAATTTATATCTAATATGCTTTTTTTTTGTGTGTGCTTTGCTTCAAGATAAACTTATGCATCTTTTTAATGTATAGGGCTGCAAATGTCTTTTCTTGTGCATACTTGGTTAACATGTCTCGGCCACAACAGCGGCGTATACCTCTAAAGCATCAAAAAGCACTTTGGTTCAGCGGTAAGTGCCATTAGAGTTATGATTTTGTACTGTAAACTGACACTTTATGAATCTCAGCTAATTTTTTTTTTTGGCAAACAGGTCTTAGAGGGGCCATGGCTTTTGCACTTGCTCTCCAATCTGTGCATGAACTTCCTGAAGGACATGGAAAAACGATATTCACCACTACCACAGCCATTGTTGTTTTGACGGTAATTACTTGTTTTTGACACTTTGTTTTGGCCACAGCACACCTCACATAAAACTAGAGTGCCATTGTGATTAAACACACCAGTGTCTTTGTTACAGCTTGGTAACATACATGTAGATTGCAGCTCCATGAGATAATGCACTAGGGTTGTAGTTCAGTTACAATTACAACTGTCACAGTGCACAGTGCTTGTAGTTTGGTGCACTCGTAGCATTTGCTGGATGCCTGTTGCAAAGCTAAAATTTAAATTCTGCAAAGTCATATATATTAAATTTAGTAGCATGCCACATTCTGTTTCTGTCAAGCAAACACCTTTTCTTTGCAAAAGGTTGAAACTATAGGCTTTCTGAAATGCCATATGTTATGGCCTCACCATCTGTGAATATGGTGGTCAGGACGGTAACTGAAGAAATTATCGTCTGGTGTGCTGATGGGCCAAGGGATCTCAGGAACTTGTTTGTGGGACAAGCATAGTTTCCCTCCCTGGTTTAGATCGTATTATTGCTTACCTATCCTCTACCTGTGGTGTGATTTTTCTAATTGACTGGCATGTGGTTTTCATATTTTCATTCCTTCTTTAATAAAATGACACTCTACTGTCCGGCATGTTCAAAGAAAAAAAATGCTATATGTTGGAATGACACAAAACATAGCCATTATATCTTTACAAGTCTACTTTATTGCTTTGATCAACTGTGGCTAATGACCCAGGTACTTCTCATTGGAGGGTCGACAGGAACTATGCTTGAAGCTTTGGATGTTGTTGGAGATGAAAACACATCAATAGAAGTAAGACTTGCTTATCTTATAGCTTGCTTGTATGAGACATGTGACTGACCATTGTATATTATTTAGGTATATCTAGTGGAATTCACATTTTAGAATGAGTTCATAGACATTCAATTTCCCTAAAGTGGTACTTGTTGTATTTTAGCATTTTCTAAATGGAAGAATCTGTCTTCTAGTCTCCACTAGGATAGGCACAGGTAAACTTGTGTGCAGTTTGCTACAGCACACTTTGGCTATTGTACTACAGTAACTTTAGGGGAGGGGATGGGGCTGTTCTTCTAAATTAGCGTTGAGTGAGACAGGGTGAATACCATAAAGGTAGCCAAAATATTAAAATTACAGTACCAAAATTTGGCTATTTTGTTAAGCGTTTGTTGGTACTGCTCCTGACAGACCTAGACTATGCTTAGTGCAAGTGTGGTTGATTTATCCACCTTTAGTCTCATGCATTTAAATGATTTTAGGTTATTTCTCTTTTGTGTCACACTATTTTCTTGCTTTTATACATCTTCTGAGTCCCTTAAAAAACATCTGAGGCTACTTTAACATTTCTATTTTCACCATTCTTAGAATTATGAGGACAACAATGGTTATATGCCTCCAAGTTATGAAGAAGGTACATCGTCTGGGGGAGGATTGAGAATGAAACTCAAACAATTCCACAAAAGGTATTTGTTCTGTGTTTTCATTTGCTTACAGGTCTTGTGACAAACAATACTTATCCTTTTCTAATGATGATGCAGCACGACATCATTCACTGCCCTTGACAAGAACTATCTCACTCCATTCTTCACCAGTCAGACAGATGACGATGAAGATGACTTCAGTGAGTCTCTTATTCGTTTATCAATTGTGCAGTAAATGATGTCACCAAACTACGGAAATTGATAGTTGTGTAGCATAATTATCTTTGTCTTGTATATAGTCTACTAAATCTTATCAATTACTTAGCAATTCATGGTGATAAATTAGTTCTATCTACAAACATTGATTCTCCTGCTTATTTCTGAAATCGTTTGGTCTCTATTCATTGGCAGGTCAGCCACCCCAAAACCGAAGAATAGCGTTTTATGATCAATAGTAGAATTTGATACTCTTCATATGAAGCTAAATACACGGAGCAGAACTGACGTGCATGACTGTGTGTGTGATTTGGTTGAACAAAATATAGCAGGGGCATACTTAGTTGAGTAGCGTATGGCAGAGCATATCTGTATACTGTAGGACAGAAATCATAAGGCTTGGATCGGTTGTTCCCCTAGGGGATGATGATGATGATGACAGCCAGGCAGCATGTATATATTTCTAGGTCGACTTGAGAATCTCGTGGGGCTCCAGATGAAAAGCAGAGTGGTGTTGGAACTTTGTCTGGTTATAGGCCTTGCCTTGTGTTAGGTTGATTGTAATAAACCAGACAATTGTTCACTATGTCGGCTATTATGCGCTTGTTGTAAAGTGACGCGTTGCACCAGTTCTCACCGGCAGGCTGCGTACTATAATGGTGCCACTGATTATAAAATGTATGTGCCTGCACTTTGTTTGCTTGCAGAGTTAGATGACTTTCCGGAGCCTCCATCGGCTGGAAGTTGCATAAATTGTGCGACATGAACTGCATTCTGTAAATTGCAGCTGGGTTGCCACTTAAGAACAGCCATTCTATACCGAATCTTCTTGTGACTGGAAGTGGCAACATGGAGTACATACGTAATATTTTAAGAACACTACTATTATGATATAAATTATATCATACAACAGAATCGAAAATACAGCTATCTACATTTGCTAAATATATACATGGTTCACCATGGAAGGAATATAAGAGAATAATGTTACAGATGTACCCTCGCAATAGTGAACTAGCTAGTATCTGAACTGTAATGTATACAGTGTGGATAAATCTAAGAGCTACTTGACAAATTTCTCCACTTCGCTTATGTCAACAAACTCGTTCATTCCACTTGCCAGCAGAAACCTAGAATGGAAGAAGCACAGAATTAATAATTTCTAAAAGTTCAGTGAGAACAGTTGATTATGATCTACTGAGTGTTATATATGTCTCTGTACCTCTGATGAAGATCCTTCGCCATGGATTTGCAACCACCGGGAACATAGGACTGCATGTTCAGTGCTATATTGGGGTTATGCACACTTTGACGAAGGTGGACCATGCCTAGTGCTCTCTCATTCTCGTCGTAAAATCTGGCTCTGCTTTCACAAAGTAGTGAGTGAGTGGTGAAAAATGAGGTACAAATGGAAACATATTTATATGCAGTATGTGATGATACCTGTACATGTATGCATCAACATCGATGGGTTGATCATTCGAGTCCACAAGGCATCCCTCGTCAACTGAGCAATCCCCGCAATCATCCAACACCCAACCGGAAAGTTTGTCCTCCTGATATTCATATTTCGTTAGCATTCTTCTACATCGAATCGAACTTAGTGAAATTCCTGCAAAAACTGATATATGAGCTAGTTTACCAGGATGTATTTCTTGAAAGCCTCCACTGCCTGTGTTCCCCTCTCTTTGGCATGCTTGGGCTCACCCAAGACGTCCATCCTGAGGAGCACGGACTCGGCGGGCTCCTCCAGATCCGCGACGAGGCTCCCCACCCCTCCCTCTACCCCAGCCAGCTTCATCCGGACCATCTCAATGATGATCTTGACCACCATGTAGGCGCCGTCGTCGAGGAAGTAGTTCTCCTTGAGCGCACCGTGCCCGGTCGTCTCCATCATCAGGTGCGTCTCCACGCCGTCGGCGTTGAGCTGCACGCCCTTGTCGATCACGTTGCGGTAGCCGACGCGGTACAGGCAGTGGCGTCCCCCTCTGGACTCGATGAACCTCGTGAGCCCGTCGCTGGCGCGCGCGTCGGTCACGACCATGGTGCCCGGGTGCTCGGCCAGCACGATGGCCGACATGAGCGCGATGAGGCGGTCGCCGTTGATGGCGGTCGCGGCGCCGTCGACCACGCCGCTGCGGTCCACGTCCGTGTCGAAGACGACGCCCAGGTCCGCGCCCTGCGCCAGCACGGCGCCGCGGGTGAGCGACATGGCCGTGGCGTCCTCCGGGTTGGGCATGTGGTTCGGGAACCGCCCGTCGGGGTCCAGGTGGAGGCTCCCCGTGGTGTCGGCGCCCAGCCTCTCCAGCACGTCCCGCGCGAAGAACCCGCCGCAGCCGTTGCCGGCGTTCACCACCACCTTGAAGCCCCTCAGCGGCGTGTCGTAGTGCTCCGGGTGCGCCACGCGCTGCTTGATGATGTCGCGGAGGTGCTGCGCGTAGGCGCTCATGAGATCCACGCGCATCACCACCGGCGGCGTGCCGTTGCCGCCGCCGCCGGGTCCGAGCAGGCCCATCTTCCGCGCCACGTACTTCTGCACCGCGCGGTCGCAGATGGTCTCGACGTCGCCCGAGGAGAGCCCGCCGCGCTTGGTGAAGAACTTGAGCCCGTTGCGGGTGTAGGGGAGGTGTGACGCCGTCATCTGCATGCATGCATGCAACGTAAAGCGTTAGTATTAGTTTATTGTTACCATGATGCTTATAAAAAATGATGATTACCATAATCGAGGCGTCATAGTTGAAGCGTGGCAGAATGGTGCTTATGAAGCAGGCCGGCGTGGTGGCGAGCCCCATGTCGAAGACGGAGCAGCCGGCCCTGGCGAGCCCCGCGAAGAGCGCCGCGCCGAGACGCGGCCCCGACAGCCGCGGGTCGCGGCCGACGTACACCCGCAGCGGCTGCTGGGGCTCCTCGCCCTGGCGCCGGAGCTCCTGCCGCAGCCATTCCCCGAAGCTCTCGGCGATGGCCTCGACCGCCTGCGGTGTGAGGTTCACGGGCCGGCCTTTCTCACCCTCCAGCGCGACGCCGCGCACATCCGAGCCGTTCTGCAAACGCCGGATGCTGTCGCCCTCCTCCTCTCCCCCGGCCACACCCGCGACGCCCATGGTGGGTTGGCCACGGGAGCTCGCCGCCGTGGCCCTTGTCGTCGTTGTCACCTGCTGCTGGCCGCTGCTGCTTCGTCTCTTCCACAACAGCAGATGAGGAGGAGGAGGGCAGCACCGCGCCGCGCCGCGGCTCGCGTGCTTGCATGCTGATGATGATGGCTGTAGAGTGGCCGGCGAAGTGGTGACCATGGCCATAGCATGCAGCGAGACGAGTCAGAAAAGGAAGAAATGGCACAATGCCAATGCATGAATCATCGGGCACCGGAGAAGATATAGGCGTCGATCGGGCTGGCCGGGAAAATATCTCGGTGAGGAAGGGACATGGATATTTTGGCCGGGTGCAGTCCAGGCCAGCAGGGAGGGAGTTCTTCATCGTCGGGATGCTGCGGACTTGATGATAGAGCGTGTGGGGTGGAGGCGTGTGATAGCTAGTTCTGTGGTGCTGAGAGATAGAGCGCACACAGAAAGTGAAAAAGTGCAAGAGAAAGCAGGTATTATCGTTCTATTATTATTACAAGTCTAGAAGGCAGGATCAGATTTGTCCAATATCTGAAACGACATTGCTCTTCAGGGGAAATGAAAGTCATACTGCCACTTCACCGGCTGCTCCATCAGCTGATCCAAAGTTCTTGGCTCTTAAAATGTCATAACATTGGAAACAATGTCAGTTGGCTTGTTGGGGGGAAATAACACGTTCAACAACCATTTTTATTATGTTGTAAAAAAAAACATTTTTATTACGATTGTTCCAAATTGGCCATGTAAACAAAACCTGCAAAAATGAACAAGCAACGATTTTGCGACGCTGTAAACTTGTTTATTAACCACCTGTCCTAAAACTCTGCACAAGATACGGGCACCCATCCCAGTGTGTATAATGCCCCTAAGGCAGCACCAGAGCACTGATGGAATTGTACAATGAAAGAAATTCGCTAAATCTGTATAGTACTCGAGCATTGCTATTGCCTTTAATACCTGAATTTTGTGATGTTCACCTAGTATACATTTGATGGCCACATATATATAGTATATATTTGATGTTCACATAGGCTAAATCTACTCCATGCTCGTCCATCCTATCGTCTCCTGAGACATCATACTAAGATCACGAGTTTCTCTAATGATCAGTGCAATCCTCGATCTCTTAATCGTCCCCGCTTCCTAGACCTTGAGGAGTTCTTGGTTGCCAGTCTTTAAGATGAGCCGCTGCACTCCCGTCTCTCTTGCAAACGTCGTACCATAGCTTCCATGGTTAGGGCGTCAAGGCTATGTTGGTACCACTTCGCCTTTCCCCTAGCAAACGCCCCGCAGTCATCGGGAAGAGCTGCATCCACACCTCCCCCTACCTGAGGTCCAGGTAGAACACGTCATCAACACTGCATTTGATCCACATCTCTTGCGGAGCCTTCCATTCAGGGGTAACACGCCGCCACACTGCATGTCTCTACGATTTGCTTAACTACTAGAGATAATATATGTGCCATATCGATCAACTGCTGAAGTGCATACCTGACATGAGTTTCAGGTTTGCCACGATGCTGTTTGTTTCGATACGACAATAGTGGATATTGGATACATGCCGATGATGATGATGCTACGACTCTTGTCATTGCACACATCAGTCTGCAGGAGGTCAGTTGCCCAAGTCAAAGGGTGAGTGTTGGAAATTTAACCCTTGTAAGAGACTTGAATACTGTCCAAAACCACCTCGCCACCATGCATCCAGTAAGAACATGCCTAAGACTCCCTCTGAGCATGAGAGAGTCCACAAAAGGTTGTTGGTTCAATATGGCATCTATTGAGGATTTCCTTCACTAATAGTGTTGACGGTCGAGAATGAGCTTGCTAGACTGTTTCTCAGGCTATCATCAAATATGGCTAAACAAAGACGACGAGGAAAAGACCAGTTTTATCACCCCGAGCGGAACTTACTGTTTCAGAAGAATGCCAGAAGGTCTGCGTAACGCAGGACCAACTTTCGCCAGAATGGCAGACAAAGTCTTCGATGATCAAAAAGGTCGAAACTTGGTCAACTACATGGACGACATCGTGGTCAAGAGTGATAAAAGGAGACGCATGTTGAAGATTTAAAAGAGACTTTCGCCAATCTAAAGAAGAGCGGTCTAAAGCTCAACCCGGAGAAATGTGCATTCGGCGTCAAAGAAGGCAGAATCCTCGGATATATGGTCTCAGCAAAAGGGATAGATGCTAACCCCGAGAAGATAGCAGCTATAGTTAACATGAAACCACCATCAACCAAGAAAGAGGTACAGAAGCTTGCAGGACGCATGGCATCACTAAGAGCATCTCCAACAGTTGGACATTTGGGTTATGCATTCTAGAAATTTGCCAAAAACCTTAAAAATTGCTCTCCAACAGTTGGGCATTTGGCTTATGCATTTTGGCAAACTTGGCATTTGATGGACCAAACTTGGCATTTTTGCATAGGCTCAATGGCTTGGCATTTTTGATATCCCGTGAATCCTGGATTCCCTGTCCACGCGCGGTGCGGTAGTTTCCCGCGAGGACTCCTCTCCGCGCGACCTCTTCCTCCCCCCGCGCGCGCCGCCTCCTTTCTTCACGCCCCTTCTTTTCTTTCCCCCGCGCGCCGCCTCCACCCTTCACGCGACGCCAGGCTAGGAGAGATCCATCGCCGCCTCCTCTCCTTCCTTCACGCGACGCGACGCCAGCTAGGAGATCCATCGCCTCCCCCTTTTGTTGCAGCGACGCGAGGCTAGGAGATCGATCGCAGCGACGAGATCAGAACTCCCGTGCTATTCCATCTTCGACGCAGCTACGGTTGAGGTACTCCCTACGATCCAGTATTTTCTATGCGGTTTGGAGTAGAAGATGGCCGGTTGGGGGGATGTTTTGGCCGGCTGGTTCAAGTACATATTGTTGAGGTCATTGATTTGCCGGTTGATAGATACATGTCCTTGGCGATTGATAGATACATGGCCATATGTACATTGTAATTTGATCTTGTTTGTTTTGGGTACGGGATGGTGGCTAAGATATTGTACCATCTATGTCAAATGGGATTTAATTTTATAGCTATGCTCTTGTTTGTCTCCTGTAGATTTGTACAATGGATGACACAACATTGTATTCGGGCGCTCAAATCGATGGTGTTTTCGGTGAACAAACAGGAATTGATCTTAATGTTGCTAGCTTGGACGACTTGATCATGCCGCTAACGCCGGGCACGCAGCAAGGCGGTCATGATATTCCTGTTGCAAATGATGAAGAAGTTGTGGAAGTGCAGGCATCTGAAGTTGATGCTCGCCGTAGTGCTAAAAAGGTTTTGTCAGATAGGTCAAAAAAATTTGATCAAGATGAAGACGAAACTATATGTTCAACTTGGTTGAATACTAGCAAAGATCCCATTCACGGGGCCAATCAAAAAGGCACAAAATTTTGGGGTAGAATTAAGGAATACTTTGATGAAAACAAGAAATCTACAATTGCTAGGACGAGACTTCTGTTATGCATAGGTGGAAGAGTATTCAGATGGATGTTCACAAGTTTTGCTGCGTGTAAGACAAAATTGTGCGTAGGAATGCTAGTGGAGCAACTATCCAAGACATGGTTAGTTTTCTTTGTTCGTTCTATTATTTGTCTTGCAATATTTGCCTTATATGTGACCAAATATTTCACTTGTGCAGATTAGTCAAGCATTAACGGCTTTCAAGGGAATAGATGAGGAAAACAAGTCCTTCACTCTCATGCAATGAACCTACGGAGGCTCTCAAGGGCAGTGCTTTCACCAATGCGAATATACTCATCCGTAGCATCAGCAGCGACCCCATATGTGAGCATACGTAGAGCGGCTGTGATTTTTTGGAAGCAACTCAATCCAAGAACACCTGCACAATTCCTTTTTTTGCACAAAGTAATCATCGTGTGCTTCAACAACATTCATGATGCGTACGAAAAGAGGCTTGCTCGTCCTGAATCTGAATAACAGAAACAAAAGATCAACACCTCATATAAAAATTAGACAGATAATACGAATTAATCTGAGGGGGGAGAACAGCAACCTTCGACGGAATAAAACTGAACCGTACGTCGGATTGTCAGCCAAATAGTCTTGATACATCCTCCGGTGGCCGGCTTTTCTATCGCGATGGATGACAATATGGCCGGATCGAACCACCATGTCTTCCTTTTTTTGAGAACATTTGCACAATTTGAGCAATTTGTGAACATGAAGAAATTGTCATCGTCTGAAGACTCATCATCCAACTGTCTTCGGCGACGTGATCTGGAGGCCCTCCTCTGCCGCAGCTGAGAACAATTGCGCAACTAAGAACATCGAACAAAATAAATATGATCTATCGCAACATATTCATCTCCGAAACACAAATTAACCTTTGATAGGAGTGAACGACAACTTGAATCGATGTTTGGCAATTTGGAATCCATCGGCTGGGCACGTAGTTCCGAGATGGGGGCCGCTGCAGCAGACCTCTGTACGTGGACTGGCGAAGAGGACTGGCGAAGAGGACTGGAGACCAGGCTGCGATGGACCCTGGCGTCGTGCGGAGGTCTGGCGACCTGGCGGCTGCGAAGATGACTAGCTAGAGAGTCGACGCCGCGATGGAGCCTCGATTGGCTCGAGCAGATCTCGATGGCCAGCAGCAGCGACTTCCGGACTTGGCGGCGACGGACTCGAGCAGATCTCGACGGCCGCAGCTAGCCGACTTCCGGACTTGGCGGCGACGGACCGAAGAAACCTCCCGCGCGTGAAGAGGAAAAGAACCGCGGGAAGCGCGCGAAAAGAAAGAAGATCCCGGACAAAAATAGTTGGGTCCACTATTTTGGAAAATGGCAAGTCAAAAATGCCAAACACTTGGAGATGACCTTTTTTTTCCTTTGGCAAAAGGTTTTGAGACTTGGCAAACTCCAACAAATGGCAAATAAAAAATGCCCAACTGTTGGAGATGCTCTAAGCAGATTCATAGCAAGGTCTGCAGAAAAGGGACTGCCCTTCTTCAGGATCCTCAAACAGGCAGATCATTTCGATTGGGGACCAGAGCAACAACAAGCTTTCAAAAATCTGAAGCACTATCTCACAAGACTCCCGACACTAAACAGACCAACGGCGAAAGCAGATCTACTCCTGTATCTAGCATCATCTCATACCGCAGTAAGTGCGGTACTGGTAGAGGAAAGAGAAAGTGAAGGAAAGATTCAACAATTTCCAATCTATTATGTATCCGAAGCATTATAAGGAGCAAAGACAAACTATACAGAACTTGAAAAGATAGCTTATACAGTACTAATGGCCTCACGAAAGCTGAAGCACTACTTTCAGCAGCATCGCATAATTGTCACTTCGGCACAACCATTGGAAGCACTCTTTCGCAACACTGAAGCAATCGGAAGAATTGGAAAATGGGCAGCAGAACTAAATCAGTACATAGTAGATTTCGCACACAGATCCACAATCAAATCACAAGTGATTGCCGATTTCAAAGCAGACTGGACCCCAGCAGCTTTCGACACAACAATCAGGTTTGAAAAATCGACATGGACAATCTTCTGTGATGGAGCATGGTGTAACTCGGGCGCCGGAATCGCAGCTATACTGATACCCCCAGCAGGGCCAAGGCTAAGATATGCAGCGAGATTAGAATTCCAGACAACAAACAACACAACGGAATATGAAGCAGTGCTACTAGGACTGCGAAAGCTGAGAGCTCTGGGTATACGCAGATGCATTGTGAAATCAGATTCACAGGTAGTAGTTGGTCACATTGAAAAAGAATACACAGCGAAAGAAAGAGAACTGGCAAGATATCTGGCAGCAGTAAGAAGAATGGAAAAGCATTTTTCTGGGTTCACTTTGAAGCATATCCCAAGATCAAAAAATTCAGAAGCTGACGAATTAGCAAAAGCTGCGGCACAGAAAACACCTCTACCTCCAGATGTTTTTTACCAAACATTAACCTTAAAGGCGGTAACAGAAGAGGAAGAGAATCCAAGAGCAATACACGTGATAACAAGCGAAGACTGGCGAGCACCAATCGTTGCCTTGCTCAAAGAGACATACGAGCCAGAAGACAAAAAAGAGTACCAGCGAATGAGGTCTAGAACAAAACAGTACACAATCATTGAAGAATAACTATACAAGGAAGGCGTAGTCGCGCCGCTTCTAAAGTGCATCAGCAAAGAAGAAGGGGAAAAGCTGTTAGCCGAAATGCATTCAGGTATGTGCGGTGCACACAGAGGTCCACATGAGATAGCTCACAGGGCAATGAGGCAGGGTTTCTACTGGCCAACAGCAGCGAAAGACGCAAAAGAAATTTTCCGAAGATGTGAAGCTTGCCAAAGGTTCGCAAAAAACAGAAAGCTCCAGCAAATTTGACAAGTTCGATCATTCCAACTTGGCCGTTGCAAAGATGGGGAATAGATATTGTGGGTCCTCTTCCGCAAGCTCTAGGAAACCTGAAGTTCGCTGCAGTCGCTTTGGAGTACTTCACCAAGTGGATTGAGGCGAAAGCTCTGGCGAAAATCATGTCAAAAACCTTAATCAATTTCACTTGGCAATGAATCATATGTCGCCGGAGTACCGGCTTATATCACGGTTGACAATGGCAAACAAGTTCGGACCGTGCGAATACAGAAGCTTTTGCGAAGAGCTAAACATAAAACTTGCCTTCGCTTCGGTCAATCATCCGCAATCAAATGGAGCAGTCAAAAGAGCAAATGCTGAAATATTCACTTCACTATCGAAAATGCTGACAGAAGAGAAGAAGGGCAAATGGGCACAGGAATTAACAACTTCCGTATGGGGCCATAACATTTCAAAGACCAGGGCAACAGATTTCACACCATTTCGTCTCGTTGTATGGAGAAGAAGTAATCACACCTGAAGAAATGAAGCTTGGCTCATTTAGAAACGAAATTGCAGCAACCAATCCAATTCAAAGATTTGTCGACATCGAAACTTCAGAACAAACAAAGCTAGAGGCGGCTGAAAACTTAGACAAATACCATCAAGAAACAAAAAACTGGAGAGATAAAAAAGTGCTACGGAAGGACATCAGTCCAGGAGACATGGTCCTCATCAAGCAACCAAACAAGCAAGGGAAGCTACAGTCACAGTGGTATGGACCATAGATCGTCTTAGCTATGGTCAAAGAAGGAGCTTTCAGGCTAATCAACGAAGATGGTGTCGAATCAACACACACCTGGAATGCAGACAATCTTCGCCGTTTTTATCCATAGAAATCAAAACAGAGATGTAATTTTACTTTTCGTCTTTTACATTTCAATAGACATGTCTGGGGACTTGCACTCTTTTTCCTCACGGGAAGCCTTGCAAAAGGTGTGAGGTTTTTTAATGAGGCAGCCCTTTGTACCCCTTATTCCTATTACTACATTTTTCCCGGAGAAAAAGAGCACATCGGGTTTCCGTCAAGGTTGAAAACAAGGTGCAAACACCTTGCATATTTGACGAAACGCGAAGTCGTTAAGGTAAGGTTGTAAACAACCTCTTGTTCTCGCAACAATCAAAAAGCTCAAAAACGAGCTAAAGCCGAAAATGGCTAAAGCCGAAAATGGCTAAAGGGGCTTAGCTTCGAGAAAATCGAGCAAGTCTAAAAGCTAAAAAATGAGCTAAAGCCGAAAATGGCTAAAGCCAAAAATGGCTAAAGGGGCTTAGCTTCGAGAAAATCGAGCAAGTCTAAAAGCTCAAAAACGAGCTAAAGCCAAAAATGGCTAAAGCCAAAAATGGCTAAAGGGGCTTAGCTTCGAGAAAATCGAGCAAGTTCAAAAGCTCAAAAATGAGCTAAAGCCAAAAATGGTTAAAGGGGCTTAGCTTCGAGAAAATCGAGCAAGTTCAAAAGCTCAAAAATGAGCTAAAGCCGAAAATGGCTAAAGGGGCTTAGCTTCGAGAAAATCAGAGCAAGTCTAAAAGCTCAAAAATGAGCTATAGCCGAAAATGGCTAATGGGGGTTTACTGCCGAAGACTCATAGCAAGTCTACACCTCAGACTGAGTCATGTTAAAATTTTGAAGTCAGGCATGCTTGAGTTCAATAAGCGAAACATCAGCCAACCTGAGCTCAAGCATCACTGACCTATGAAATCTTAACAACCAATCTGGATGATCACAATATCGTTCAATTGATGAAAAGCACCGGTTAGAGAGTCTGAGGTTAATCGTTCAGTTTTTGAGATTCCTCATCCTCGCCAGCCACAAGTCAGGCAGAGAGGATGAAGAAGCACAAAAGCCAAAAAATCAACTCATTCGAAACTAAAAGAAGGCAGGGCAAAACCTCTCACTTGTGAGGTTGAACTTTAGGTTCCTTGGATTGGTCTTCTTCCCAACAATTCAGTAAGGAAGAAGTCCCATGCCAAGAAACCAAAAGCACAACTGCAATTTTTCTACAGAACCCCAGCAAAATGAACAATTTGTCAACCGAAAGTTTAGCTTTTGAATCAATTCACTCGTGTTCACATTAAGCAAAAAACTCGGCTGGCGACATGAATGAATATGAATCAAAAGCTAAAAGTACAATCGAAAGAACAAGAAGGCAGTTCTAACTCACAATGAGATAAGGAAACAGGGGGAACCATGCAAGCTATTTATAGGGCCGCAGCGTTTCAAAAGCATTAATAAATGCAATCGCACTATTCAATGCGAAAGATGCGATAGCTCTGCTGACCTGAGCTTGTCATAATGACTAAAATTGTGGTGTTTCTTTTTCTCATAATGACTTGTCATTCTCTTGGAAAAATAGTCGTTAGTTTTCGCTAGACTTAGGAATGAGAGGCCGGAGGAACCATGATCCCAAAGACATTGCGCGAAAGCGCCAATAGATTCCAAAGCAGCGAAACTGCAGCCTGTGTTCTGCACATCCTCATAACTCGAAAGCTCATCTGCCAACCAGCCCATGTAGTCCATGAGCGGCAAGTTCTCAGGCAGCTCGACTTCCGAACCAACCCCTTCAACAAGATTCTTGTAAGCGAGGAAGACCTTCTGTCCTTCCGCGCTTGAAAGTCCCTAGTTTGGTTTTGGCTAATTGATGAAACCTAGGACTAACCTTGTTTATCTAAGTGGTTGATTTAGAGAAAGGTTGTCCACATGATGAGCTTATTGCATATGAAGCATGACACATGTCATGTGATCAAAGATGAAGATCAAGACGATGCTTGGCTCCATGGACCGGTGTTGAAGGTGAAGGGCTAGTCAAGGCTTGGGAGTGAAGGACCATGCGATGGTGAAGCTCGGGCAAGACTAGGCACCGATGGACCGATGCACGGTGAAGGGCAAGTGAAGTCAAGATCGATGGATCGAGACGGTCACATGATGGTGTGAAGCGTTCATATCTTTTGGAGGAACAAAATGGGCTCAAGGCAAAGGTATAACCGTTAGGGCCATTTTGTTTTGCACTCAAGACACCATAGAGGGTGTGAGTGGTTTAGGATCGATAGCCGCACTATTAAGAGGGGAAGTCTTATCGGCTATTCGACGCACGGGTGCCACTAGGTGAATTCATGAAGTGCATTGCATGTAGAACCTAGTGAGCTAAGCCATTGCCTTGTACCTCGAGAGATAAACCAACCCTTGTGTTCAAGAGAGTGATCTACAAGTGAAGGTTGGTGCATGAAGGCAAGTGGCGTGACGTGGATCGACGACACGGCGACGAAATGACGATCAAAAGGCGCCGGACGCCGGTGGCAAGTGGCGCCGGACTCGGGCGAGACGCGTCCGACGGCTTGAGCGCGGCGCGCGCGCGTGGCTTGGCCACGGTTGCGAGCGCCGGACTCGGTCCGACAGCGTCCGGGGGCCTTGGACTTCGGCATGGCGTGCGGCTCGGGCACGCGCGCGGCGGATGTGGCTTGGGCGCGTCCGGCGACCCCGGACGCCGACCGTAAACTTTACCGCTCGGGGGCGGCGCGAGGACTCGGCCGGACGCGTGGCGGACGCGCGCGGACGGACGGCGGATCAATGCGGCGTCCGGCGTCCGACGCGTGGTGACGTGGCGCACTTCAAATCCCAACGGTCGTCTCGCGCGGCGCGCGAAGGGCGCCGGACGCGTCCGGCGGTCCCGCCGGACGCGTCCGGCGCGTTGCGCGGCTTGCCGAGGAGGGCAACGGCTCTATTTGTTTGAGGGGTTATAAATAGAAGGTGGCCGGCCCTTGGGGAGCTCTCTTGGCTATTTCTCATCCCTTGTGCATTCTTTGAGCTAAGAGACTCTCTCCCACTCTTCTCCCTTGCTTGGTTGTTCATCCTAAAGAGATTGAGTGAATCACCTAGTGCATTGCATTGCTTGAGGGCATCTAGTGGCACTTGTGGGTGGTTTCGCCGGTGGATTTCTTGTTACTCTTGGAGAGTACCGCTCCTAGCCGGCTTGGAGATTGTTGGAGGCGTTGGCAAGAGAAGGTGATTGTTCTTGGCCACCTCCGGTTGCTTGTGAGAGGTTTGAGCTCACCTCGTGGGGATCACGAAGAGCATCCTAGTGGATTGCGCGTGTCGTTGAGTACCTCGCTTGAGAGTGGTGTCTTGCGGTGCCTTGCGGGCGAGCCTTGAGGGGCTAGTGACTTGAGGGTCACACCGAAGAACCATCTAGGTGTTGGTCGACACAACCGGTGACTAGCTTGGCGGTGCCCAAGTGAACACCGGGTGAACAAAAACAATTGTGTTCATCTTTGTTCCCGGTGATTGGTCTCCGATTGTGTGTTGCCGATTGATTGATTGTTCATCTCTTGGTGATTGACAACCTCGACTCTACGCGTTGGTATAACAAGCTCCTACCCTCTCTTGCATTACTTTGTTTACATTCTTGCAAAGTAGAATTACTTGCGTGGTCGGTCGGGAACCACATCTTGTGTAGACTAAATCCCGTGGGTAGAATTGCTTGTGTGGTTGGTCGGGAACCACTCCTTGTGTAGATTAAATCCCGTGGGTAGAACTCTTGATCACTAGCGGTAGCTATTGTTTGTGCTAGTGATCACCTACTAGAATTGTTTGGATAGGAGGCTTGCAACATCTAGTAGGCTAAGCAAAACTTGCTTTCCGCCGTTTGTGTATCTAACGAAGTTTGCTTAGTGAGTTTGTAGAATTTTTTTATAGGCTATTCACCCCCCTCTAGCCATCTAGGACCTTACAGCGCTGAGGTCCTTCAGATAGTCATCCTCATGCTTACGCAATTCATCCACGGTCTTGTTGAGCTGGGCGACTTCCGCCGCAAGCGAATCCTTCTCGGCAGCCAAAGCCTCAGTTTTCTTCTTTTCTTCTTCAAAATTCTTCTTCATTTTCTTCATTCCATTCTCCAGCTCATTAATCCGATTATCTTTTTCGGAAATAGCCTTCTGGAGAGAAGAAATTTTGGCCTGGTCCTTTTTAGCAAGGGACCGGTTCAGCATGACTGCCTGCTCGAAAGACAACAATCGAAACATTCTTAGCAGAATATCGAAAGTAAAGATAGCAAACATCGAAAGGTATCAAACGCAAAAGTGATAAATTTCTAAAGTTCAATTCACCTGGATAA
Source organism: Themeda triandra (assembly GCA_018135685.1). Lineage (NCBI taxonomy): Eukaryota > Viridiplantae > Streptophyta > Magnoliopsida > Poales > Poaceae > Themeda > Themeda triandra. Next base: position 57,385 of record JAENPR010001675.1, read on the forward strand.
GATGGGAAGTTGTAGCATCAGCAAGAGAATCGCGATTGAACCTCAGGAGAGCATTCTCAACCTGCGGCATTCCGAATGAGTTGGTAGCTTCTTCAGTTGCCTGCAGCGCCAACGCGTTCGGGAAAATTCCCATCTCCTCATGGCTCACTTTCGCCATTAGACGGGTGTCTGCGGGAAACCCAAGAGAATTTGAGATCTTGTAAGCCCTTTCTCGGCCGGGGTCACGTTCTTCGAAAGAACTGGTTCCCAAAAAAATCGTTGGAACACGAGTCAGATCCAATTCTCCGTGTCCGAATAGGTGACCCCGAAAGATATTCTCAACCAAAGACTCTTTGAAGAATCGGGACTTACCATGTGGGCCAACGTTTGGCGAATGGCGGCGGCTACCTTCGAAACATCTTTCGGAGCCATCGTAGGCTCAACAGGCTTAGAAGCGGAAGTTTTCTGCTTTTTCGGATCCTTATCCAATGTGACAGCGGAACGCTGCTCGCCACGGTTTGAACCGAGATTCAAAAATGACGTAGAATTGTCATCGTCATTCAACATCCGAGGATCCAGAATCTTAGTGCGCCCGGCCATAGTATCCTCCTCTTCTTCAGCCTGTAGACATTCGAAATAAACGAAAGTTTATCATTATAAGGTAGCTTCGAAAAAATCAGCTCAAATCAGCAAAACTATCGAAAAACGACAAACCCAACCATTTCGAAAAGAGACATCCCCCAAGCCTGGGTTTTTCCAAAAGTCACGCCACAACTTGGCTTAACAGCTTTCGCAATCTCCCTTCCGAATTTAACATCAGCAGATTCAGAACAACGAACCTCCCAAGTGTGCGCCTTTCGCTTTTTCTTTTCAAGGACTTGGGTCCTTGGAGCGCGGCCACCGCGTCCTCTGGCCGATCGCGGATGCCCTCTTTGCCCACGCTTTTTGGGGGCAGCTTCCGCATCGACAATAGACTTTGGATCGACACGATTAGAATATGGAACCTCGATCAAGTCGAACATTCGATTCAGGCGAGCTCCAGCCAATCTGACTTGAACGCACAACTTATGCTCCTTATCACTGTAAGGGTCGAATATTTCAAAAACACAATCTTCGATGTGTTTCGCATATTCGGGTTTGTCAGCTTCCGTAATATGGTCAAAGTGAACGTCAGGAACTGCACACCCTGTCGGAGTCGTGACGAATCGATCGAAATGTACTGTAGGATCAAGAGGCAATCGCCCCAACACCATCCATTCTTCCGTTAAGTCACGGCTAGTTTGTTTGGCAGCAGTCCGCCAGTAATATTTACTAGCCTCTTCTTCAGCCTTGCTCGGAACAAATTCAGCTTTTGCTCCTTCCGTCATAGGCGAAAGCCGAGAAACTAAAGGATGGGCCCTATCCAGTCCATTGGCTTTCGCAGCATCAACATCCGCATCCTCACAAACCCGAATGTAGAACCAGTAGTCCTTCCAAGCAAGACCATTTGCCCTTGTACATTGGAACTAGACTCTGGAGCCAATTATGGAAGACGAGTAGTGAAATTATAGCCACCATATTTAGAAGTGTATCGGATCTTCTTTTTCTTATCGAACTTGCTGTCCAAGCGTCCATAGCCGCTGTAGTTCTAGACAAATGATTCGGAATTGAGAGGTGAACCAATGAATTTTAGTCCCATAGCAAAAAATACTAAGGCGACTAACACCATTAGGCGTAAGATGATGAAGCTGCAGTCCAAATTTCCCAAGAACTTCCCCAACAAAGGGTTCACAAGGAATAGTCAGTCCAGCCCGAAAGTAATCTCGGAAGACGATGGCTTCATAGTCCTTGGGCTCAGGGATGGTCTCATCTTCCGGAGCCCTACATCTGTCATGAACTGCTTGAGTCATGTAGCCTTTCGACACATAACTGTCTAGCTCCTCGCCATCAACTTTCGACACTTTCAACTCGTAAACTGGAACTCGGAGGAAATCTTTCGGCTTAAGGCTAATTTGGGAGGTGACAGTGGCTTGCACGCTCCCATCCCCAGATTCATTGTCACTCTCAGCGTCAGAGTCATTCGCTGGAGCCTTATCACTGTCATTTTCATATTCTTCATCAGGATCATGGGAGGGATCGATTCCCCCTGTCGGAAGGAAATTGGGAATTTCGAAAGACCCATCGACCTGGACATCTTCTTCCGCGGCGTCAACAGCGCGCAGTGGAACAGCTGCTGTAACATCTCCGGTTTTAGGCATAATCAATCTTGCATTACCTGGCATGATCATCTCATGAGCATCCCATTTGCATGATGAACTTTAGGCCATGATAATTGGTGCATGCTTATCGCATTTTAATTAGGATAATTGAGTGCTAGATTATAGTTTGATGAGTAACGATGCTTGGATTGATTGGAGATGTGTTTAAAATATTGCTAGGAACAATTCGTGTGTTGGTCATATAGCCCAAAAATGACTCGGTTGAGAGTCGACCAAAAGTGCCTCTAGGTTTCGATTCCGGCCGTTTTCAAAAGTGGTAGCTACGTTGCTCATCTCAAGTTGGACCCTTAATATGATTTGAAGAGAAAAATATAAGGAGCAAAAAGTCTTTTGGCACCGAGTCATGAAAATGCTTTTTAGCCCTTCAAAATGGCCAAAAACAGTGTCTAAATAATATTTAATAATATTTTTATAATTCAAATTTGGGCCAAATTCACATTTTTAAATCTAGGCTGAATTAGCAAAAACTTCCAACATGAAAAGTATTCTACTCATCAAATGGAGAAACTTTCATGTTTTGAGTTTTTCCAAATTCGCATTATTTTTGGAGTTATTCAAGGTCAAACTTTTCATGTGGGGACAAAAACAGTGGGACCCACCCTGGGCCCCACCTGTCATCATCATCCCTCTTCCCTCTCTTTTCCCCGTTTCCCGTCGCTGGCGCCGGAGCAGCGATGGCGCCGCTGCTGCTGCCGCGCCGTCCCGCTCGCTGCCGCCTCGCGCTCGATGCCGCACGCCGCTGGCCGCCAAGCACAACGCGACGCCGGCCAGGGCACTCGAGCGCGCACGCCTCTGCCCCCGCCATCATTACCGAGCTGCACGCCGCGCTTCCCCCTCCGCCTGGCCTCGGCCTTCATAAGTGCGTGGGCAAGCTGCCCTGATGCCGGCCTCCTCGTCCATTTCCACCCTCCCCACTCTCTTCTCCCTCCCTCGCCTCTCCTCTCGCGCCGCTAGAATAGCCGCACGCAGAGCCGCCATTAGCGGACCTTGGCGAGCTCGCGTCACCGCTGTTCTAGGACGTCTCGAGCCAAGCCGACACCGCCATCGCGTTCGCCGCCTCGCGCTGCCTCTTCTGCGCTACTTCCTCGACCGACCGACGGGCCGCAGCGCCACCGACGCGGCGCCACCGCCGTCGGCCGCACGGCCTCACGTGACCAGCAGGCCACGGACCGCCGCAGGGTCGACTGAGCCCACCGGCGAGCGCACCAGGCATCCGCGAAAAGCTCCGCCGCCCCTCCCCGCAGCCGCCGGCCGCTTCCCCGGCCGGGAACGCCGCCTCCCGTGCTCCTCTATCCTTCCCGAGCTGAGGACCTCGTGGTTAGAATACGAAGAAGGTGAGGGGCCTGGATGCTAAAGCGCCAGACCCAGTGTATATTATTTCCGGGCTTATGCGATTTCAGGAAAGTATGAGGGTCTTTCTGAAAAAGTACTACCATCAGTGTCTATGACGTGTAGGTCCCGATGACGTCATCGCTGACGTCATTGCTGACGTCAGCATGGCTTTGGTCTGGTGTATGACAAGCGGGACCCACGATGACGTCATGCTGACGTCATCAGTCCCAGATCTGGGTACAGTCGCTGGGTGTACCTAGCGGTAGAGCGCCTCTGGGTACTGTTTCGGGTGCGTCTAGCATTTAGGGACTGATGTTTCAGGAAAATATATATTCTAGATTTTGATGAAATATTTGTAAAAATCCTACAGGGAGCTAGGAATGTCCAATGCAAATGATTCAAGTCTTGTTGTAAAGCTTGTGAAGTGTAGTATCTAGGAAAAATATAATATTCCCTGTTTGAGCAACTTTTCTGTATAGTTCTATTTAAAATGCTACAATTGGATTAATTGTTGTTTATCTTTGAAAATGCATAGATAATTCTAGGAAGCTCAGAAAAATGTGATTTTGGTCTTGTTGGTCTTGTTTTGAGGTGCTATGTCTATTAAAAAGATATCACTTGCATGTCTAGTGTAATTTTATATAGTTGTAGTTCAAGTGCTTATTATTGCCGTGCTCTTGAATAAATTCATAAATAGGGTCTTTACTTCAAGTTAAGAGTTAATTCTTTTTGTGGGCTGTTTATATGTTAGTAGGAAGTCATTGATGTGATTAACACATGAGTTTGCCATACTTCATAATACAAAGTATTTATAGGTCCAATTAATTGTGCTGTCTTGTGAATTATGCATAGGTCAGTAGATTTATCCAAATGGGATGAAATTTGGTTGGTAGACTAGTATTGCCATGCTATGTCTACTGTAATTTTTGTAGGATTTTTGGAGTAGCCAATCATGGTGCTCCTGTTCAACCCTTGGATGTTCAAATTAGGGGTTAAGTCCTTTGATGCTAGGCTAATCTAATTATAAGTTGGGTTTCTGGTTAACTCGTCTAAAGACGATAGTTAGTGTGTTTGCTTGACCATCTACTGTTAAAGTTTCATGGTCATTACATGGATGGTTTAGGAGTTATGGGTGTGACAAGATGGTCACCAGGGCTGTTTTAGTGGCTGTTTTGCCGGAATCAGTCGATGATCGTGTTTGAGGTGTAGTTAACCTGGGAATCAGTTTGTGATGTCTTCAGATGTTTGATGGAGAATTTCATAAGCTTTCCAGAATGACTTCATTCATATCCATAGAGTCTATGGTTATTTATGAAGTGATTTATTTACTGATCTGTTAGTTATATGGATAGGACTAGTATTGATGCTTGAATAAGTGATGTTGTGTGCTAGGCTTATTGTCAAGTGTTCCAGGTGATTAGTGGTATGATGGGTGGTTAAGTAGTATACTAGGATGAGTTGGTCATGATGAATTGGTTAGGATGATTATGCTTGAGTGTAGTCTCTTTGGCTTTTCGACTTGTTCTTGGTGATAGTAGAAAGGGATGTCATACTAGGATTACATTGTTATAGTAGAAAACGTAGTAGATGACATGTGCTTATGGTACACATTCTTGGATGATGTTGACTACCTTGTAGAAAGAATAAGCAAGCACGCATTCGCATTATCATACCATGTGTATTCCTAGTATTTATACATGCACCCGCATCATACGGGATCGCTAGGAGAACGAACGTGACGTGAGACAAGGATCCAAAAGAGGAGTCACCAAGGGGAACCTCGACACGGGAGGTGATCGAGAACCGGGACGGACGTGGAGTGATCAAGTCTTTGGGAGCTTCAACATTGATCGTATTAGAAAGGCAAGCCCCGGAGCATTTCTCCTACGGTTTGCAAAATGATTTACTTTGCGTCCTTTATTGTTTATGATGCATTAAGTTTATAGGTGTTACTTGGAACCGTTACTGCATTATGAGTACCTTGATCCACCTGAATACCTTCACCCTTTTTTTTTTAAGTTCAGGATCGTTCATATGCTTAGCGCTGCTTAATTAGACCGGTAGAAGACGGGTGATTGACCCTCATCCGCGAGGTAGGTGGTTACTACCCTATGGTTGATACTATGGAGATTGGTTTAGAGAACATAACCATGTGGCCATGTTAAATCACGACTAGTCGGAGCTTGTGGTGTGTTAGACCATGGAAACCCCGGCTATGTCACTTAAAGAAATATGACTTTGTACGTCCTCGGATCATGTTGAACAATGCCTCACAGATAGCTGGAAGGATGCGATCATCCGACCACGAAGCCTTGAGGATGTTTGGGCCGGAATTTCAGCAGAGATGATTGTATTGCCCACAGGCGCGGTATTAAACCCAGTGGCCGGTCGCGCCGGAGGTACCTGGTAGCCGGGCATGCCCTGGCGCAATCGTATTTGCTGAAATCCGCGACTCCACCCGAATAGACCAAGGTGACCTAATCGACTCCGACGGGAGACGTGTGGTTTGTGTGAGGAATACTCGCCAGCTGGTTTGCAATCGATTATAATCGCCATCGTTCCTGGACAGTGAACACTTGACCGAGCAGCGGCACTGTCGCCAATCTATGTGCAAAGTAAGATGGTTATGTTTCTAATGTTGTTGATGCTGATATGCTCAACCTGAAGGATATTATAGTGTTGATTGATCATACCCTGAAGTTGGAGTAGTACAGGTGCTAATGTAGTGATGACAGGATCCAATCTAAAAGATGATAAGCTAGAGAGTCCTTTATCACTAAATGATTATTTAATAAGCTCATCTTTTATTGCAAGTTCAAATGAGTCGCTACCCCACTTAAAAAGCCTTGCATACTCCTTGGTGTCACTTTATTTTTGGTTTATGACGGGTAAGTCTAGCCGAGTACCTTCTTGTACTCGGGGTTTTATTCCCACTTGTTGCGAGATCATAAGACCTTTCTTTGTGGCAACAAGATAGACATGTATCCCACTACGGGAGGATTAGACCTTGGGCAAGGTCATCTCTTATATCTCATTCCCCCATGCTTTTGCCGGATTTGATGATGGACCAGGCACTATGTTTCAACTAAGTGTGCGTTTGTGAACCAAAACCTTATTTGCTTCCGCAATTTGGATTTGAACTTGGTATTGTAATAACTATTTCGTAACTCCGATGTAATCGACTATTTGTGAACTTATGTATTACTATGAACTGTTGTATGTTGAACTCAATTCGGTCTGGGCTGTATTGTGGAAAGTTTGAAATCCTTCATGGTTTCACGGACTACCGGGTTGATATAAGCGTCATGTGCTAATTAAGTTGCTTAGACGACATCATTAGTACATTATGTTTATATTAATTGGTACGTTTACATTACAGTACGGCATCGGAGCGGTTCAACGTATTACTTGTTCATAAGTATAATTAAAATAAAAAGAATTTGTTTTATAAACAGTAATTACGAACTTATAGCCACTTAATCTCATACATAGGCTTTTCAAAAGAGTGTGGTTTTCAAAACTTATATATGTGCCTTGGACCAGTCATATCCTTTACGCCCAATTAAGGACTTCAGGTGGCTTATATCAGTACTAACTTGGGGGAATTACTGCATCATATTTGCTATTAGTCGTGCTCATACACGACGGATATGTATGAGGGCCATTCACTTGAATGGTTATGTATGGATCAATTTGCCCCTACGCCAAGGTAAGATTGGTTCGCCACTGAGGTAAGTGTGAGTTGTGAGAGCATGATCGAACGCAATGCCGATCTAGGGGAGTGCCTATTGGTGCTGGATTATATACATGTTCACACATGTTTATAAGAAGGTACCCCATGTGAGGGTGTCGTCTTCGATGACTTGTTGGGTAGTCTCGCACTCGGGAATGGGTGCAAGTAATCGGAGATTTCACCTTGTTCGAAGGTGCGTGGATTTTACGTCGCTTGCATTCATTGGGATATTGGGCTGAAATGAATTTTCTGCAGGTACACTAACTACGCAAGATCGTGTAGCCCGACTAGTTTACGCTATATGAGAGCACGTTGGTATGCCACCGTCTAAAACGCTAGAATTTATTGTTTTCCAGATTTGTGAGGACGTACGGAACGTGCATGCATCATGACGCATAATCATTGCATGGCAACTGCAATTATTTCTTTCCTTATAAAAGAATGATTCTCTCTTTCAATAAAGGTCGCCAACTTAATCTCCTTCTCATGGAGTTGTGATTCGGTTAGACAGATGGCTAGAATGAAGCGCATCAAATCCAAGGCAACCAAGGGAAAAGTTTCGCATCAACAGTTTGCCACCCGTGAGCCACGTGGTGCCAAAAAGTTTTTAAGAGAATTTGGAATGCCTTCCTTGCTATGGCGAATTCTACACTCAGTGGGCTATCCCGCGGGTAAAGAACCTCGCTATCAGTGGAGTAAGGAGCTGGAGAGTCAACGCTTGAGTTTGATTCCGGTTGAAGTGGTAATTCCCGCCAAGAGTGAAGGAGCATCACTTTGGTGTGGACGTCGGTTCATTGCTCGAGGTAGGAATCCTCAGGAAGGTGCAAACGTGGTTGCATACAAGGCACTACGGGATTTGCTCAAAAGATGCCCAGAAGAGGTTGCTCGTGCCACTGTAGGTGTGTTTCCTAAGGGTGACCCATACCATGTTGTGTGGCGTCAGCTTAGTGAGACTGCACTTGTTGGTGGTAAAGATGAGGCTGAGAACAGCAATGGTCCTGCTAGTAGTGCAATGTTTGCTATGATGAAGAGTTACTCCTGCCTGGAGAATGCATTGGAATCCCTTAATCGTGAGCTCATCTATGTCACCTCATTTAAGCGAGAGATGAAGAAAGAATATGAAGAGGAAGCTGAAAGACTGACCACATCGCTTGAGCAGATGACAATATCCAAAGATCAGGCCATCCAGAGAGAAAATGCTGCTGTTCATGAGACCTTTGTGGCACAAAGTCAGTTTCGTGAGTTGCTTGCTCTACTTGGCCAGTGGCAACAGGCTGTTGGTATAGTTGAGCAGCAACGATATGAAGCTTGGAATGAGGAATACCATCCGAGGGAGCAAGTGCTTGCATTAGAGGTCATCAATGGTGCTTTGCAAGGAGAACTGCAACGGGTCTACAACCAGTTTCACCTCAATCCTCTTGGTGTTGATGAGGAAGGGCCTCAGGTAGTGCCCAACATTGATAGTGCGAGTACAGGAAATGCAGAAAGTGTGGAGAACATGGACCATGACCATGAGGAATAAGCCTGATGAGAAGTCTCTAGTAGGAATGTTATGTTTTCCTTTGAGCAGGCCTATTGTAATGACCTGTACTCCTAAGCAGATGGTACAATGGTTTGTGGGTGATTATGAATCACTTAGCGTGTTTCAGTGATGTATTCGTCCTATGTAGCCTGCAAGAACAAGTTTTATGTGTCATGTATCTTGGGCATCAAAAATTCAGTCGTTGATCGAATTTGTATTCTATCCTTGTCCATGTAAATTCACTTCTATTCCTCTCGGTCTATAATGATATGTTGACATTGGTTTCTTGTTGTCACATGCCTAGACCAATTGTTAAGTGAATATTGTTATTAATCATCACTTGTGAACGACGCGACGATAGTATGTAGCACATGCTATGTCGTTCAAAAATATTCCTTGCTATCCTCAATTTTGAAATTCCCGGTAATTCCTTCACCTTGTCTTGTGCACAGAGCTTAGTTGTACAAGATATTGTATATAATTCGATTATCTGGCGAATTATTCTATTGGTCATAGTCATGGCAATATTGTCTCGGTTAATAAGATACCGTGCCGCGACAAGAACCTGGACCATTTTGGTGGACGCACCTAGATGGATTCTAGGGGTTATGCAGGTATTGTAATTATTAATCGTAACCCGTTATTTCGTCTAAGCCAAGACAACATCTTTGTCATACAACCTCCCTTGAATATTTGCTTATGCATATCCTTGTCAATGCAATCCATCCTCACTCAAATCTCGCCATGACATTATGGCAGTAGGTTGCTACAAATTGGTGTAGTTGACCTTTTTTTATTACTTTGTGTCCTTGTGACTATTCTTCGTATATCTCACTTTTGCCCTGCACGTAATGCCTATTCGTGCGGGAATACCTTCAATCACGTAGAATTGCATTTCAAACACAAGATTTGTAATGGAGTCCTGATTAATGACTGATGGTGCCGCGACGAAACTGGGAGCACCCTGTGGCTGCAGACACATGGATGTGCTGCTCGGCACGCGCAGGTATCACGATTGTTGATCTCGACCTGTTACCGAGATTGCCTCGAGGTGTCGTTTTGCGTGAACCTACCTTGATCTCCTCTCTACACTCATCATCCAATCTCTTATGACATTTTCTCCCAAAGAGCAAAATCAAGCAAATCAAAGAGAATAAGATCGCTTTCATTAAGACTAATCGGACTACAAGAGGTGGTAGACAAAGGACTATACCAGGTGTTTGTCTGATCAAGAGAATGGTTTCCTACTCCATGGTACTCCGTAGTAGAGACTTAGAACTCCTATACATCTATTAGGTATTCTAAGGCCTTATGGAGTATTCATGCTTTATGGGAGACCATGAAGGAAATTCTTCAGACAAAAACTTCTTATAACGGATTATGGCAACAATTTTGGGGTTGCATCTGGTCGTGTACTCAAGCGTCATGATGTCAGATTCAACTATGCATTGGGTACGCATCGTACAAGTGCTTGGGTATAAACTTGGATTTACCAAAATACAGTTCTGCGTTGAGTATCAAACAAAAGACATCTGATTGTGAGAGTTTGGTTCAGTAGAGGCAACACTCTGAAACAAAGGTTGGCACGCTCATCATTGGGAAGGAATGTTGGTTGGATAACAAAACTTAACAATTCCCTGCTTCGAGAACATGACTTATAGAAAGGAATTGGTAATCATGAGTCCTTACCAAAGAATCTGCCCACGTTACCGTTTTTGTCCTATAAGAGAGGTAATTGGTTGGTTTCTATGGAGTTAGAGAATCATTGACCTAGGAATTTTGATTTCTACATGAGATGATTTGGATATCTTTGACCTAAGAACTTTGACTTCTACATGCAAAAGAGTGGACTTCTTCAATCCAATTGGTTCATATTAGCATGCATTGGTATGTGCTCTTATGAAGGAATATACCAGTGTTGACTCACTTCAAGTAATCCAATGTTGATAGCCAAATCAGCTTGTCCTTTGCACACACAGGTCCTTGGTGATATTGTAGAAAGTATTGCAAATGCTATTCTTATTGACAGCAAACTTGATTTGGATTTAGCTTGACAGATGTGCAAACCTCGCTTGACTCTTCGTAGTGGTAAACTCTTTAAGGGTTGAAGCACCATTTGATGTATTTGATGATGTGAGTAGCGATTCTCTCACATTAAACCTTTTGATATCTCCAATAGGGTAATTGTGGGTTACGCCTTGCGATAACTTTCGCCCTACGGTGTAGTAATCTTGGGGTTTAATGAGAGAGTACATCGTACTATTCTGTCATCTTCATACTTCGATTAAGAAAAAGGATTTGATATCGGATTAGAAGAATGGGATAAGTAGAAGAATGTCCTCTAATGGTCTTGAAAGTGGAAAAATGAATATGTGGACAACTGGAATGGTCACAGCAAGTCAACCAGAAGAGAACTGTTGCAATCCTAGGGGGGACCCACTTGTGCACTGTGTTCGCGTGATCGCCGCACTCGCAGCACCTGCACAATGAACCCTCCTTTATCCTGTCGCCCTGTCAGCTCTCGCGCCTCGTCCGCATTCTCGTGCCGGACCCCTCCTCTCCTCCCCGGCTACAAATGCAGTCGCTCACACGCCTCCTCGCCGAGCAAATCTATTCCCTTCTTCATCTTCTCCTCGCCCGTGCGTGAGTGACTCGTCGTCCATCTTCTTCCTCTTGCCTTCGCTCTGGTGCCTTGCATCCTTCTGTCTTCCCACTCCGTCGTGAGTGCCCTCCTGTGCATCTGTTCTTCTTTTCCATCCCCTAATCTGAAACCTTGCTCTGAGAGAAGAAACTTGAGAAAGCCATCGCTTTGGAAAGAGGGAGCAATCAGGAGCAGAGTGGTAAGATTCGGTGTTTGTTCGTGGATCCAGAGTCGCCAGCTTGAAGGGGAAGAAAGATATGTATTTCATGGAGGAACTCCTGATCTGTTTTGGATTGATTTTGCTGGTTGGGTTCACGATGGTTGAGTTCACCCTTGAGGTTTTCTGGTTCTTGTGGACATTCTTGACGTTTTGGAGCGTCGTGTTCATCCTGTGTCTCCATTGTCCCTGTATCAGTCGATATCTAGATTGAGCTAATGATTCTCGTGTATTTCTCATAGCATTGCTCTCTCCAATCTTGAGAGGCTTTGTAACAGAGTCTTGTAATCCTCGATGTAAATCCCGATCTGTGAAATAAAGCTCTTATTTCTCCCCTTTTCCCTCTTCTTGCTTTAAATCTCGGGGCGAGATTTCTTTAAGGGGGGTAGGCTGTAACATCTCCGGTTTTAGGCATAATCAATCTTGCATTACCTGGCATGATCATCTCATGAGCATCCCATTTGCATGATGAACTTTAGGCCATGATAATTGGTGCATGCTTGTCTGCATTTTAATTAGGATAATTGAGTGCTAGATTATAGTTTGATGAGTAACTGATGCTTGGATTGATTGGAGATGTGTTTAAAATATTGCTAGGAACAATTCGTGTGTTGGTCATATAGCCCAAAAATGACTCGGTTGAGAGTCGACCAAAAGTGCCTCTAGGTTTCGATTCCAGCCGTTTTCAAAAGTGGTAGCTATGTTGCTCATCTCAAGTTGGACCCTTAATATGATTTGAAGAGAAAAATATAAGGAGCAAAAAGTCTTTTGGCACCGAGTCATGAAAATGCTTTTTAGCCCTTCAAAATGGCCAAAAAACATTGTCTAAATAATATTTAATAATATTTTTATAATTCAAATTTGGGCCAAATTCACATTTTTAAATCTAGGCCGAATTAGCAAAAACTTCCAACATGAAAAGTATTCTACTCATCAAATGGAGAAACTTTCATGTTTTGAGTTTTTCCAAATTCGCATTATTTTTGGAGTTATTCAAGGTCAAACTTTTCATGTGGGGACAAAACAGTGGGACCCACCCCGGGCCCCACCCGTCATCATCATCCCTCTTCCCTCTCTTTTCCCCGTTTCCCGTCGGCGGCGCCGGGCAGCGATGGCGCCTTCTTGCGTCGCCGCTCGTCCCCGCTCGCCGCCTCGCTCGGCCCGCGCTCGATGCCGCACGCCGCCGGCCGCCAAGCACAACGCGACGCCGACGGGGCACTCGAGCGCGCACGCCTCGCCCCCGCCATCATTACCGAGCCGCACGCCGCGCTTCCTCCGCCCGGCCTCGGCCTTCATAAGTGCGTGGGCAAGCTGCCCTGATGCCGGCCTCCTCGTCCATTTCCACCCTCCCCACTCTCTTCTCCCTCCCTCGCCTCTCCTCTCTGCGCCGCTAGAATAGCCGCACGCAGAGCCGCCATTAGCGGACCTTGGCGAGCTCGCGTCACCGCTGTTCTAGGACGTCTCGAGCCAAGCCGACACCGCCATCGCGTTCGCCGCCTCGCGCTGCCTCTTCTGCGCTACTTCCTCGACCGACCGACGGGCCGCAGCGCCACCGACGCGGCGCCACCGCCGTCGGCCGCACGGCCTCACGTGACCAGCAGGCCACGGACCGCCGCAGGGTCGACTGAGCCCACCGGCGAGCGCACCAGGCATCCGCGAAAAGCTCCCGCCGCCCTCCTCGCCGGCCGCGGCTTCCCCGGCCGGGAACGCCGCCTCCCGTGCTCCTCTATCCTTCCCGAGCTGAGGACCTCGTGGTTAGAATACGAAGAAGGTGAGGGGCCTGGATGCTAAAGCGCCAGACCCAGTGTATATTATTTCCGGGCTTATGCGATTTCAGGAAAGTATGAGGGTCTTTCTGAAAAAGTACTACCATCAGTCCCAGATCTGGGTACAGTCGCTGGGTGTACCTAGCGGTAGAGCGCCTCTGGGTACTGTTTCGGGTGCGTCTAGCATTTAGGGACTGATTTTCAGGAAAATGTATATTTCCAGATTTTGATGAAATATTTGTAAAAATCCTACAGGGAGCTAGGAATGTCCAATGCAAATCATTCAAGTCTTGTTGTAAAGCTTGTGAAGTGTAGTATCTAGGAAAAATATAATATTCCCTGTTTGAGCAAATTTTCTGTATAGTTCTATTTAAAATGCTACAATTGGATTAATTGTTGTTTATCTTTGAAAATGCATAGATAATTCTAGGAAGCTCGAGAAAAATGTGATTTTGGTCTTGTTGGTCTTGTTTTGAGGTGCTATGTCTATTAAAAAGATATCACTTGCATGTCTAGTGTAATTTTATATAGTTGTAGTTCAAGTGCTTATTATTGCCGTGCTCTTGAATAAATTCATAAATAGGGTCTTTACTTCAAGTTAAGAGTTAATTCTTTTTGTGGGCTGTTTATATGTTAGTAGGAAGTCATTGATGTGATTAACACATGAGTTTGCCATACTTCATAATACAAAGTATTTATAGGTCCAATTAATTGTCTTTGTCTTGTGAATTATGCATAGGTCAGTAGATTTATCCAAATGGGATGAAATTTGGTTGGTAGACTAGTATTGCCATGCTAAGTCTACTGTAATTTTTGTAGGATTTTTGGAGTAGCCAATCATGGTGCTCCTGTTCAACCCTTGGATGTTCAAATTAGGGGTTAAGTCCTTTGATGCTAGGCTAATCTAATTATAAGTTGGGTTTCTGGTTAACTCGTCTAAAGACGATAGTTAGTGTGTTTGCTTGACCATCTACTGTTAAAGTTTCATGGTCATTACATGGATGGTTTAGGAGTTATGGGTGTGACAAGATGGTCACCAGGGCTGTTTTAGTGGCTGTTTTGCCGGAATCAGTCCTGATGATCTGTGTTTGAGGTGTAGTTAACCTGGGAATCAGTTTGTGATGTCTTCAGATGTTTGATGGAGAATTTCATAAGCTTTCTAGAATGACTTCATTCATATCCATAGAGTCTATGGTTATTTATGAAGTGATTTATTTACTGATCTGTTAGTTATATGGATAGGACTTATATTGATGCTTGAATAAGTGATGTTGTGTGCTAGGCTTATTGTCAAGTGTTCCAGGTGATTAGTGGTATGATGGGTGGTTAAGTAGTATACTAGGATGAGTTGGTCATGATGAATTGGTTAGGATGATTATGCTTGAGTGTAGTCTCTTTGGCTTTACTGACTTGTTTGCTGGTGATAGTAGAAAGGGATGTCGTACTAGGATTACATTGTTATAGTAGAAAACGTAGTAGATGACATGTGCTTATGGTACACATTCTTGGATGATGTTGACTACCTTGTAGAAAGAATAAGCAAGCACGCATTCGCATTATCATACCATGTGTATTCCTAGTATTTATACATGCACCCGCATCATATAGGATCGCTAGGAGAACAGAACGTGACGTGAGACAAGGATCCAAAAAGAGGAGTCACCAAGGGGAACCTCGACACGGGAGGTGATCGAGAACCGGGACCCAGACGTGGAGTGATCAAGTGCTGGGAGCTTCAACATTGATCGTATTAGAAAGGCAAGCCCCGGAGCATTTCTCCTACGGTTTGCAAAATGATTTACTTTGCGTCCTTTATTGTTTATGATGCATTAAGTTTATAGGCGTTACTTAGAACCGTTACTGCATTATGAATACCTTGATCCACCTGAATACCTTCACCCTTTTTTTTTAAGTTCAGGATCGTTCATATGCTTAGCGCTGCTTAATTAGACCGGTAGAAGACGGGTGATTGACCCTCATCCGCGAGGTAGGTGGTTACTACCCTATGGTTGATACTATGGAGATTGGTTTAGAGAACATAACCATGTGGCCATGTTAAATCACGACTAGTCGGAGCTTGTGGTGTGTTAGACCATGAAACCCCGGCTATGTCACTTAAAGAAATATGACTTCGTACGTCCTCGGATCATGTTGAACAATGCCTCACAGATAGCTGGAAGGATGCGATCATCCGACCGCGAAGCCTTGAGGATGTTTGGGCCGGAATTTCAGCGAGAGATGAGTGTATTGCCCACGGGCGCGGTATTAAACCCGGTGGCGGTGCGCCGGAGGTACTGGTAGCCGGGCATGCCCGGCGCAATCGTATTTGCTGAAATCCGCGACTCCACCCGAATAGACCAAGGTGACCTAATCGACTCCGACGGGAGACGTGTGGTTTGTGTGAGGAATACTCGCCGGTGGTTTGCAATCGATTATAATCGCCATCGTTCTGGACGGTGAACACTTGACCGAGCCGGCACGTCGCCAATCTATGTGCAAAGTAAGATGGTTATGTTTCTAATGTTGTTGATGCTGATATGCTCAACCTGAAGGATATTATAGTGTTGATTGATCATACCCTGAAGTTGGAGTAGTACAGGTGCTAATGTAGTGATGACAGGATCCAATCTAAAAGATGATAAGCTAGAGAGTCCTTTATCACTAAATGATTATTTAATAAGCTCATCTTTTATTGCAAGTTCAAATGAGTCAGCTACCCCACTTAAAAAGCCTTGCATACTCCTTGGTGTCACTTTATTTTTGGTTTATGACGGGTAAGTCTAGCTGAGTACCTTCTTGTACTCAGGGTTTTATTCCCACTTGTTGCAGATCATAAGACCTTTACTGTGGCAACAAGATGGACCTGTATCCCACTACGGGAGGATTAGACCTTGGGCAAGGTCATCTCTTATATCTCATTCCCCCATGCTTTTGCCGGATTTGATGATGGACCAGGCACTATGTTTCAACTAAGTGTGCGTTTGTGAACCAAAACCTTATTTGCTTCCGCAATTTGGATTTGAACTTGGTATTGTAATAACTATTTCGTAACTCCGATGTAATCGACTATTTGTGAACTTATGTATTACTATGAACTATTGTATGTTGAACTCAATTCGGTCTGGGCTGTATTGTGGAAAGTTTGAAATCCTTCGTGGTTTCACGGACTACCGGGTTGATATAAGCGTCATGTGCTAATTAAGTTGCTTAGGCGACATCATTAGTACATTATGTTTATATTAATTGGTCGGTTCTGTTACAGCTGCGATAGGGGAAGTGGGTTGCTCCCCACTTTCGAAACTGACTTCCGAATCAGAACTAGTCACCACTTGTTTAGTTCCCTTGTCGTCAGCGGAAGACGACGCTCTGAAGAGTTAGAGCGAGAAGAATTTGCGGAAGTAGAATCACTCGCCATCTAAAAACGCGAAAGACCGAAATAAAAAACACGTCCCGTTCTACCGAAGAATAAAAAGAGAAACAGGAGGCGAAAGCTAAGAACCAGTAACTTACCGAAAGTCACTCGGACCAGGCTTCACTCCTGGGGCGAAAGGCACCTTGGGCTCGAGCGAAAGCAATGAGCGAAAGAGAGAGCGGAAGCAAGACTGAAGGCTGCAGCTCTCAAATGCGTCCATTTCACGGGGGGGCCTCGACCTTATATAGCCAGGACCGGGAACAGTCGCCTCGGGTTGCGAGCGTCACGGCGGTTCCCACCGGCACACGTTCCCAAGACGGCCACGTCAATTAGAATTAATTCGAAAAATTAAATAAAATAAAAGGAAACGGCGGGAAAGATCAAAACTCATCCAAAATTCAAAATTCAAATTTGAATGTCGGAAAATCAAAAGTTGAAATTTCAAAACCTTTTGAATTAGTTTTGGGGGCGGCGGCGGGTGAATGATATTTAGCGTGCATTGGTTAAAAGAGTAAAACCAACGCATCGCTAAGGGGCTACTGTTGGGGTGAGGTCAGAAGTGATCCACCCCCTTTAGCCTGCGCGCCGCCGGAAGCCAATGGAGGAAGTCAATCACGGCATCCGCCCGACGAGAATCAGAAGTAGTGGCGAAAGTGAAATAACACTTTCTTCATTCCTCGTGTCGGAAGCAATGGCGAAAGTGAGATAGCACTTTCGTCATTTATTATGTCGGAAGTAATAGCGAAAGTGAGTCGCCACTTTCGCCCGGTTCTAAGTCGAAGGAAAGGTGAAAGTGGGTCGTCACTTTCGCCGGTCCTGGGTCGGAAGCAAAGGCGAAAGTGAGTTGTCACTTTCGCTGTTTCTTCTGATTGTCGCGTTAGTTTGGCCAGGTCGAAAGCGAATGCGAAAGTGAGTCTCAGCTTTCGACCTTGCTTCTGCCTTTGGATTTTCTTCGTCTAAGTTCATCTTGTTCGGTTATGATGTTAACTTGAGATAGGTGGGTTCTCGAACGTGACAAGTAACCGATGGGCCGAACTTCATGGGCCGTTATGGGCCAATTTGGGCTGATCCGGGCCTTGGAAGGCGGCCACGAAGGTCGGTTTGAGGAGAAAGAAGACGATTCTGCCCTTCATAGGAACAAAGATAGTAGCCCGGAGTCAGGGGTATTTTGGTCATGTAAAGTCTATGGACTAGTATAAATAGACCCCCAGGGGCATCTTGTAAACGGACCGATGCTGGAATGGAATAAAGCTATTTGTTTCATTTCGCCGTAAGCATTCGTTGTTTACTTTCGCTTTTACATTCGTTCTAGCTTTCGGTTTACTCTCGCTGGTGTTCGGTCGTTGGAGCGAACACCAACAATTTCCAATGTTACTTCTAGGAAACATATAAAAACATTAATTTATTGAAATGTTGTAATAAAGTAGAGTATGATAAGTTATAGTTGAAAAGATGAAATTACATTTAGTTGTATATTTACAAATCCATTACGCACATAGATAACAACATCCTTCATGAGATAGATTATTAACCACTTTGAATGAAGTAATCCATAGTTTCATCTTCTTGATCCAAATTCGTAGGATAGGGTTCGATAACCTCGAGGAAGTGAACAATAAATACATCAAACTAATGAGCTTCAACAACTAAGATTCGGCTGCTTCGACGGCTGAGATTGCATAACAATATGAAATCAAATCTACCAGCTTCGGGGAAGTGAACAATAAATACATCACATCAATGAGCCACCATGTTGTCAGAAGGTCGACGTAGTTCTTCATTTGTGTAGCAATACATCTCATGGAAAGCAGATCTAAGAGGACCTACTCCAATTTGGACATGTTCTTCCCCACTTGTAATTCCTAGGTGAAATCCCTAGTTTGGTTTTGGGCAATTAATGAAACCTAGTTTGCTAACCTTTGCTCTAAGTGTATCATGACGTAGGCTATGCAAACACCAACATTCAGTTAGGTGGCTTGGATGGAAAAGGCCACAATATCATGGACATGGTGATGATGATGGACATGGTGAGATGATCAAGCTCCAATAGAAAAGAAAGAGAAAAGCAAAACCATGAACATCAAGGCAAAGGTATACTTGACAAGTTTTTGTTTGACACTCAAGACGCCATAGAGGGTGAGAGTGATTTGGGTTTGATAACTGTTGGGGAATAAACTTTGCTAGAAAACTCAGTCATAAAATTTTGGAGTTGGAAAGTAAATTTTTGTACTAACAAAATTCAGGTACAGAAGAATCGAGCGAAGATGACACCTTGACTTCACAAGACAAAATTTGGGCTTCGTACATAATTTCTTTATAGGCAAAATTATAGGAAGTGGCTTCGCAAGATGAGGGTGTCTCAAGACATGCGAAGTCGGCGGTCCGTCTTCGCTATCAAGAAGAAGAAATTAGAGACAAGGAAGTCACAAGTCCGTGCAATAGAAAGATGAGTGGAGCGAAGACTCGAGAAAAATAAGTAAGAATTGCCTAAGGTCAATTAGACTTGGCGAGGTGGAAACTACCACTTCGCCCTCTTCTTTTTTAGTTGATTGTATAGAATTGCCTAAGGTCATAATTGTCGTTTTATGTAAAAATCGAAGTTAGGTGCCCCTACAAATACCCCACGACATGTATTGTATGACTCGAGATGGAATAAACTTGCAATTTTGTGATTTTGTTCTTAATTTAGATGATTGTGTGATTTCTTCACCCAACAATTAATAAGTGTAATATAAAGAGGGGAATCTTTAATTACAATGGTTATCTAGTGCCAACTAATGTGAGTTTGATTTGGCATATGCATAAGCCCTTAATGACGTGGTGAGATTAACCCGAAAAATATTTATGAAGATGCTAACTTAAGTGCTCCCTAGAAATTATTCCAAGCAAGGTCTCTCTATTTGGAGCTCATTGCCACTCTAAATTGCGTCCGAGATGGGGAGGGAATTTCCTAGAATTATTTGTAGCCCGACCTAGAAATTAAGGGAGGAGTGGGCTCTACTTGTGACTTGCACCGCAATTATATTTGGCCCGAGCTGGAAATTGTCTAGTATTTGCGCTGGACGAGAGGGGTCCGTTGGACTTATATTTGGCCCGAGCTAGAATTTTTTCATGCCCTGCCTAGAATTTCCAGTTGATCCCATATCTACTTCGCCCAACGGTTATATGCGTGAGTTGAAGGATTCAGGGGTGGTGCTTGCTACTCCCTCTCTCTCTCTCTCTCTTTGGCTCATTATTCTTCCCCATTGCTTACATTCAACAAGCTCTCTCCCTCTTCCTCTCTCACAATGATTTCTGCTCCATTCAAGTGAGAGATTGAGCTCTAGTGGTTGATATTGAGAGATTCAAGAGCATCTCCTCTCCTCTCCTCCAAACATGGTGCTCATTCATGAGAGGATTTGATGGAAACCCTAGTGCATGCATTTGAGGTTTGATTCTTGGTGGCACTAGGTGATTCTTGTGATTGTGCATTTCGTATTACTACTGTGATTGTCGTCACCTAGACAGTCGATGATTTGGTGGTTGGTGAGAGGATTTGGTCATTGTACACGCTCGTCCCCAATCAAGGATTAAATTTGTGAGGGGTTCTTGAGCCTTCCCCGTGGGAGATCACAATTGGCTATTCTAGTGGATTGCTCGTGGCTTGGAGGAACGCCATCTTGTGTTGGTTGTGTGGCACCCGCTGTGGTTTTGGCTTTGTATGCCAATTAGAACATGAACCACCATGTCCATGACCACCGCTATGACTACCATTCTTATGGCCATGCTCGTTAGATCTGCGGCCCTCCACGGCCATGGGTGAAGCCACCATGACCCCCTCTGGATGCCATGTTCATCGAGGAGTTTGATCCACCACCACCATGAAGCTCCATGCACTATTCAAAGCTGGTGAGTTGAGTATAGAGATCACCCACCGAAATGGGTTCAACTCGCGTAGCCATACAGACGCCACCGAATTGTTGTCGTTGTCGAGTCCAGTCAAGATGTAGGAGACCATCTCCTCATCTTCTAGTCATCGTCTCGCAGATGACATCTCATCAGCGAGCAACTTCATCTTAGTGAAGAACACATTGATCTTAGACGTACCTTTTGACGCCGTCTCTAGCGTCATCCTCGTGGAGATCAGATGTGCCTTGGAATAGGATGCGTACATGCCTTGGATCACCACCCAGGCCCCGGTGAAAGTGGTTGCAGTAGAGACCTATGGCAAGATCTCACGAGTAAGTATGTAACTCAGGTCCTATTGGTCCTTGGCGACCATTCTTCGTACTCCAGGTTGGAGATTGGAACGGCGTCCTTGCCATCGGTGCCCTTCTTCGCTAGAGGAAACTCAGGCAACGCCTTTGCCTCGGGGTTGAGGTAGACCGCTTGGGCCTTCCACACGATGAAGTTCTAGCGAGGAGCTTCTCGCTCACAGGATAAATCCCTTATGAGTACATAGCAACATGAGCGGAGGAGGAAGAATCCATGGTGTGTTTCTATGAGGAAGAAGGCTTCGAATACCATGTAAACAGAAATGGCAGAGAACGAGATACCACTCGCGAGGCTTCATGTTAATATAGTGTTACAAATCTTGTACAACAAGATGATCTCCAACAAACTACATTATGAGTAACAAACTCTGCTTGGACCACAAGCCATGCCATTGCTATATGCACACGCCAACAACCCATGCATATCTAAACAACTCTCTGAGGTCCAGGCGCACACACCAAGTGCACGAAACCACCAGAGGCTCTTTAGATGGTATTATACTATATAAGAAGATACTCGCTTCGTCTTAAATTGCAAGTCATTTTAAGAATCTTGGAGAGTCAAATCATTTTATATTTGACTGAAATTATATGATAAGATAATAACAACTAGGATACCAACTAAGGATCAATGGATTCTTTGTTAATTATATTTTCATATTGTACCTATTTTTGATGTTATAAATCTTTATAATTTTCTCTATAATTTTAGTCAAACTTAAAATGTTTTGACTTTACAAGATTCTTGAAATAACATACAATTTGGAACGGAGATAGTAGATAAGTGGATTGGAACTAGTATATCCTTGTGATTGATGCGTGAGTCGATGACTGCATAGTAGTGGTGATTGATTGATGCGTGAGTTGAGAAGGTGCAAATAATTACTATTGTATAGAGCATAAAATATCTCAGGGGAATAATTGGTTATATCCACCGAAACCTCCGATTACTGCAGCCAAATTTAAGTGGAGCCGCAAGCCAAACAAACACAGCTGCTCCACAAACTTCAGATGACTAAAGTTGCCCTACGGTGAAGTTAGTGAAGCATAGCTGAAAAAAAAAACAGAAGAAGAGTAGTCCAAATAAGCCGTAAATCTTACCGTTACATGGTGGTAGATAGAGCAAACTAATAAAGGATAACTACCAATAAACTAGCAAAGGAGCTATCAAAGCTCTCTCCCAGGAGGGACTATGTCGACGTGAGTACGTCGAATATTGGTTGCCCTAGATTGGCAATAGCAAGCTTAGGATGCCATCCTTTGGTTATCATAAGGGACAAGAAGATCAACTATGACTGGTTAAAAAAAAGCAAGTAGGTCAATGAAGACGATATAACAAAAACAAGTTCATAGATTGATTTAGTGCAATTGGATCTCTGAATCCCTCGTGATTCTTTATGGTTATAAGTCGATAAAGTCTACATATACCACCAACAAACCTTAAAAATAAAATACAGTGAGGTGCAATGGTGTGGCCTCACCAGTTTTGACTACTAACATAAAAGGTGCAAGGCGTGCTTTATTTAAGTGGTGGTGTGTGTAGCGGCAGACGTGAGTACTCCTTCCGTCCGAAAATATATATTGTTCTCGCTTTTGAAAAATCAAACACTTATAATTTTCATCAAATATATTTAAAAAAATATTAATATTTGTTGTACTTAATTAGTATCATTAGATAAATTATTAAATATTTTTATAATTTTGGAGATAAAATTTGTTAATATATTTTGAAATAAATAAATAAATTAGAATTTTTAAGTAGTTGACCGACACAAACGGCCTCGATCGGGAGCATGTGTGACCGCTGAGGATGGGATCGGAGCTAGATCCGTTGGACTTTGATGTGATGTGACATCATAACTACTGTTTGATTAGCTGTCTACTTCCTCCGCCGAAACTAACGGTGGCTGTATATCTGTCTTTATCGTAGACGATAGATACAAATGATATTTCAATGCAACATAGTACATGTGACTAAGATACAAGCGGCATATATTCCAAAAAAAAAAAGATACATGGTGGTATTTCACAAATGACTAAGTAGAGCATAGAAAATGGTCCGAGAAAGTCAAAGGAAACCGGTCCTCTAAGTTGGCAGCAGGTGTCACTTAGGTACCTGTTCTTTAAAAATGCATCTTTCGGGTCCCAGAACTTGTCCCGAGCGCCACCAGGAGTCCAAACGGTACCTGACCCGATTCAATTGCGGACATGGCATTCCAGGCTGGCGCGGACGTGGATACCGACTCCAATTAAACGACGCGGAGTCGATCCAGTCGAGTTCGTCGCCGGGAGAAGCGGTGCCGGCCGCATCCATCGATTCGCCGCGTAGCCGTGGCTTCTCCAGCGAGGGGCGCGCCGCCGGCGAGAGCGACGCCCGCCGCTACGCCCTCGTCGCCGCCAGGCTCGCGTCAGCACGCGTACCGGTTCCCCAGTGGAACTCGCCGCCGAGAGCATTGGTGGCGGCCCAATCGACGGCGGCATCGACGGCCGCTGCTACGCCCTCGTCCCCGCCAGGCACATCGAAGGCCGCCGGGCTCGCCTTCGGCCCTCCGGCATCGGCGGCGCGAAGGCATTCTTGACTGGGGCGGAGGACCTCGTGAGAAGAAGGCCATGTCCTTCTTTATCAGCTAGTGAAGATGCAGAGAACAAAAAATTCAGAGAACATCTATATTTTTCTGTGATCTGAAACATGTATTGAGATGTATGTACACAGAATAGAACTATCTTATGTGCGATGAAATAGAACAGTCCTGCTTGCATGTACATGTATACTTTCCTGTGATCTCATACATGCATTGCAATAAACCACAGATACGCAAGAATGAAAGGCACAGAACACATTGCCATAAAAGACCATTTAGTTTGCCATTGCAGAGTTATAATTGGCACTAGTACATATGTTTTAGAGCCATTCTACAATATTATGGTGCTAACTTTACAAGCATCTTTCTCAGACAAAGATGCTACATTTAACTAGTTGTGGCATTCACAAAAGAAAACGACATCCTTCACATTACTGGATGCACTAAAATTACCCAGAAGCTAAAACACAGTCATTGTTTCTGCTACGCCATTTTCCCAGAAACTAAGCTTAGCCTATACAAGCATCCTTCACATTACTGGATGCACAATCTGGTGAAACACAAAAGTGGTGTCTTCACATCTTCATGTGGCTATATACACTACTAGATCCTAGTCTTCACATCTTGTTTTCAGTGGTTTTCTTCTTGGCAGCAGCCTTTTTTGGTGCTGTCGGTGCCCTTTTCCTTTTTGCTGCAGCCTTGCCTTCATTGGTAGCAGTAGTTAAGAGGCAACGGTCTCGCCATTGGCCTATTGGAGCTGATAAAGAATGAATCTGGGAGGGGACCTCCATGACCGGATGGAATTGTCTGTGAACCCTGATTAATGCAACAGATCATGTACATAAGTGCATACATGAAACTAAGATTGGACAACATAAATGTTTTAAAGTTTTTGGTGAACTGCAGTACCTCTTCCATCATTTGAAGGAGCATTGTAGAACTTAGGTTGGACAGCAGGTTGGAGTAGGAATGATCACCAGCCTGTGTTTGCTCATTGGTTGTTGCAGTTGTTTCTGTGAAAACCTGTGAAGGTTGTGGACCATCCTGGCTAACCATCTGAGAAATAGGGATTTGTTCCTGCAACAGTCCAATGGTTATAGTATCTAAACTGAATACTGTAAGCTATTGATTGAATAAAATTTGTACCTCCATTGATGTGCCAACAACATCAGGATTGGGTTGATTCTGGTTTCCTTCTGCCTGTAGTGGTTCGTCTATGACATAATCCTCTGGATTGATCCCTGCCTTTTTTAGAAAACAGCCCCTGACATTATGGTTTTCTCCTTGACAGTAGCTGCACCTGATCACTACTCCATGCTTGGAGATTGATGGTCCATTTTTCCCTTGCACTTCTTGTGGCTCCTTCCTCCTACACCTTGCTGGCCTCCCTACCTTTTTCTCATACTTAGGTGGAAGGACTTTAGGACCATTGACCTTTTCCCAAAGTGTGCCATCTCTGCATGGAATGATGTTGCTTCCATAAGCCCTGTTGAATGCTTCAAGAGAGTAGCACTCATGGACAACACTCTCAACTGGAATCCTCTCATGCCTTAAGCATGAAATGGCATGTTGACATGGAATTCCTGTCAGATTCCACTTTCTGCATTCACAGACCTTTGTTTCAATGTTGACAATGTATTGAAAATCTCTCTCCATCACTTGGAATATGCCCTGTCCAGATGGCACTGGATAGCACAAGTTGGCAAGTTCTGCAATCTTAGACACCTTCTTCCTAATCTTTGGGCATATGGGTCCAACAAACTTATCAACCATTTCCTTTTGCTTATTGTAGAACCTAGTCATCAACTGTTGCTTGATCTTTTCTAGCATGCTAAGAATTGGTAGTTCCCTAGCCTCTAAAATGTAACTGTTGAAGACTTCACAACTATTGTTTAATAATAAGTCAGTCTTAGGAAATTCAGAAAAGTAAGCCCTCACCCATGTGTTCGGTGCCATCCTCTCCAACCATTTGTAGGCATGCAAATTTAGTCCTTTCATCTTCTCCATGTGATGTTCCCACTTCTGCACCGTACTTGCCCTTGCACATGTCCACAACTGGTTCTTCAATATTTCTCCTTTGAAACCAGCATCCTTGAAGTTTGCATACGAGATGTCGGACACAAAATCGATGCTCGAATCGGAAACATTTCTTCAACTGCTGGAATTAGTCCCTAAAATAGCATAGGACAAGTGTCGGAAAATGTGCAATGCTGCAAATAATTGGAAATGTTGTGATACAACTTTACCTTTTGTTTATCAGTCATTATGGTCCATGGGTATGTGTTGAGAATGCCCAAATCCTTCTTCAAAGTTTCCAGAAACCATTTCCATGTTGCCTTGGACTCTACCTCCACAACAAGCAATTGCAATAGGAAATATGCGTCATTACCATCTATCCCTACTGCTCGTTAGTATCTGTCCCCCAAACTTGGTTTTGATGTGGCATCCATCCAAACAGTTAGTGGTCTACATCCACTAAGATAGCCCCTTTTACAAGCATCTAGTGACATGTACGGTGTGGAGAAGTGATTGAGCTCCATATTCAAGAAGAATGAACTGCCTGGATTGCTTCTTCGATCTCTTGTCCATAGTCCCACAACTGGTTGTCCGCTCTCTCGTCCCCATGGATCTTCTCGCCTTGCTAACCTTCTAGCTCTAGCTAATTTGGACCTTGAAGGAGTTAAGTTCCGTCCTTTTGCTTGTTTTTGCAAAGCTAGCAAGGGTCATCTTGTCATTAGCCCCGAAAGACTCTAAATACTTTTCTCGCCAACCAATTTGAAGTGCACCTTTTCAATTCCCATTCCTTCGACAATTGTGGGTTCCTTCGTAAGTCTTCACCATAAAGGTCTTCACCCTCTGTCATAAGAAACAAAAAGGTTCCAGGGGGCAACCTTCAGCACAATGTGCCCTAATCCTCTTCTTGTCATTCGTTGGCATCTTGATGTCCACCCCCATTTTTCATGCTATACTCATTAATTGCAGCTCTAACCATTTGCACTGAATCAAATACCATCCCAGGCTTAAAAACAGGAGCATTCAGGTCCTCTGATTTAAAACTACTTAACCTGAGATTCACTTGGTTCTCTTCTTCATCAACTGGAACTTCCAAGACTTGATCATCTTCACTAGATAAGTCATCTGTGTCATCCACTGTTACCACAACTCTCTGTCCGTTCAGTCTGCTGCCTCTTGCCTTCTTTGCCTTCATCATCTTTGCTAACTGATCCCCTTCATCATCTATAGTATTATCAAATAGGTCATCATCTCCTTCTTCTACATCATTGTCACTGTCCATAAAATAGTCTGGATCTTCACTGTCCTCCTCACTACCACTGGCATTGACCTCTCCATGGATTGAGTTAGTGCGATCATTCTTCCTTAAGTCTCTGTAAAAAACAGGCAGTTTCTCGGCTCTCTGCTCCATGACATGCACCTTCATTGGGCTGATGACTTCGGGAAGCTCTGAAATTGGCTTCTCATCCCAATTGACACCTCCAAAACTGTCATGAGGGTCAAAGTACACAACCAAAGTCTTCACCTTGTGCACCACTAAACACATAGCATTTGTGTCTGCATCACAAGTAATATACCTCAATCCATTTGCTAACTGTTTTTCTGGCAGCAACCACAACACCTTCCCAGCAATGCTTTTCTCATACCCAAGCTCCTTATTGAAGTCATCAAAGCACAAGGCAGACCACGTTTCTGCCTCACAATAATCAAACCAGCTTATCCTCTCATCGACATAAGACTTCAGATCCCCAACGAAAACACCACCATGGTGAACCTCAATTGTGAACTGACCAGCATTGTCACCTACATAATTGTACAAAGAAGAGAAATACATGACATCAGAATCCCAAACCACAGACGAAAAACCCCAATTTTTGCTAAATCGTCGCCTAAACAGTAAACCCTAGGCCCCAAGATTCAATCTTTCTCTACCAAACATTAAACACTGAGGTCTATTTATCCATCCAGCGAACTAAACACAACAAAAATTTCAAAGATTTGGGTACCAAGAACTGACCATACGACGGGGGAGGCTCGCCCTTTCGACGCAGCTTCGGTGCCATCGCGGCCGCGGGCTGCCTCTGCGCTGGGCTGCTGCTAGCCCGCCGTCGCGTCCTCCAGCCACCTCTGCTTCCTTCTCTTCCCGCACTTCAAGCTCCGGCCGCCTCCGCCTAACACACGCGCGTGGAGTACGAACTGCGCATGTGCGGGCTGTCCTGTCTCCTAAATCCCAGCTATCCACGTCGTCCACCACGCTGGCAGTCCACGTCTGCTGGCGGATCGGGTCGAGGCCCGTTTGGACCTGTGGTTGCGCCCAGGACAAGTTACAGCACTCGTAGATGTGATTTTGGAAATATAGGTACCTAAGTGACACCCCCTGCCAACTTCAGGGACCGCCTGTGGATTTTCCTCGTCCGATGCAACAAATAAAAAAATCAACACTTAGCCGACGGCACCGCACGTTGGTGATGGAATCTGTGGAGATCCGAAAGGAACCGAAGGAACGACGCCCGTGACGAACCACCGTCGTCCTCCATTGCCGCATCCGCTTGTTTCTTGTATGCTGCCACTCGTGCTCTTAGCTCCGCCCCGGCCTCCTCGGCCATAACCAGCCTCACCTTTGCCTCCACCTCCCGGGCCTCGATGAAGCCTGTGGCGTAGCCCTCCAGCTCGACTCCAATGCGCATGCCCACCGTCATCAGCACCTTGTTCAACATCTGTTCCGCGTAGAGCGGCCAGCACAGCACTGGCACCCCTGCCGTGACGGCCTCCAGTGTCGAGTTCCACCCGCAGTGCGTCACGAACGCGCCGGTCGATGGGTGCCGGAGCACGTCCACCTGTGGCACCCATGACCTGACGACGAGGCCTCGGCCCTTGGTCCTCTCCAAGAAGCCCCGTGGAAGCAGTGCATCCAGGTTATTCTTCAGCACGTCGTCGTCAGTGCGGGTGCCGGCAATGACAGCCGGCAAGACCCATAGGAACCGTTGCCCGGACTTGTCCAGGCCGACGGCGATCTCCCTGAGCTGCTCCGCCGAGAGCACGCCCCTGCTCCCGAAGCAGAGGAACACGACGCTGCGCTCGGGCTGCGCGTCGAGCCATGCCAGGCACTCGTGCCTCCTCTCCTGAGCTGCCGTCGCCGTCGAGCTGCTGCTGCTGCCGCCACCCTCGTTGACCAGTGGCCCGATGCAGTATAAGGGTGCCAGGACCCGGCCGGGGACGCACCGTGGATCCATGAGTGCCTCCACGGCGCGCCTCTCCAACGACTCCAGCGTGTTGACGAGGACGCCGTCGGTCTCCGTGTTGCGCCTCCACACGTCCACGATGGTCCTGCACAACTCGTCTTCCGGGTGCTCCAGCACCTCCGGCATGAGGTGGGACGCGGGGAGCGGCGGCACGCCAAGCAGCTCCACGGGCGTGTCGCGGAGCTCCTTCAGCGCCGCCGTCCTTCCGGCGAGCAGCGCCGGGAGCTGCGTCACCACGGCCAGCATTGCGGCGGACGACGCGAAGAACGTGTAGGCGGGGACGCTGAGCTTGGCGGCGACGTCCGCGGCGTGGGCGGTGAACATGCTGGTCACCACGGCGTGCAGGCGCTCCCGCGGCACGGTGGAGCGCAGGAAGGTCTCGAGCGCGTCGTTGTAGCTGCGCATCATCTGGAGCAGCAGGAGTAGAGGGTTCTTCTTCTTCTTGTTGTTCCCAGAGCCGGCGAGTTGATCAGTGTCCGGCAACGAGATCGGCGGGAGGACGTGGAAGGAGATGGCCGGGTTGGAGGCGGCGATGCGGTCGATGACGCTGCCGCCGAAGTCGGGCAACCCAGAAGGCGGCTGCACGAGCACGGCAATGACATCGTAGCCATACTTGATGAACACCTTCGCGAGCTGGACCATGGGGACGACGTGGCCGACGCCCGGGAATGGGTAGAGGATGATGGTCTGCTGCTTCGTGGTCGTGGCCATGAGTTCCTTGTCCATGTGGAACTCAAGTGACAAGGAGACTTGATGCTAGTGACGATGGACTAATCTCTGGATCAGAGGAAATGGCCTTGGAGGGACGGAAGGAGATTGCCAGCCGGTTATACTTATATAACTGTGTGCTGCCTCGCGGGAGAAGGAAGAAAACACACGGATACCTAGAGCATCTCACCAGTCAGCACTAGCCCTCAAATCAGAACCCCTACTTTTAATTTGAGGGCATCTCCTCATTTTTAAGGACTTGTTCAATTTTTTTTTCTTTCTTGTCAACTTCGCTCTTCAATTACTTAGAATCCAAAATTCCAAATCCAACGCATAACCTCTTTTCTGTTGACGTGGACCCAAGAGAGTGACATCTTATCTTTTCCAAAACTGCTAGCATAAGAAATATGAATTACACTTGCAAAACCTTGTTTTCAAAATTTTTATAGTTTGTATATATATACTGATATACACACAGCAATAAAGCAAATCCTGAAAAGATCTATACGAACCAGGATAACCAGCAGAGTGTTACTGTCATTTTTTTCAGGAACAAGTTATACCATAGAAGAAGCTTTTTTTTTTTTTGAAAAGTCACCATAGAAGAAGCTGAAAAGATATTTGATTCAGTCTATCAAAAGAATCATGAACTGTACACAGAATGGTGTAAAATGGCTAACAACAACAGGACTCCTTTACCTTTAGTGCCTCTACTAGATGTTCTTCCGAAGATAACCACTACTTTTTTTTTTTGGGCTAAAACGCCCCGGCCTTCTGATATTATCAAAAGATTAACAGTTTTACAGTTAAGCACTGAGAGTTCACCAAGTTTTGTCCACCTGGACTGCAAACTCGCCTACCAGCAAGCCGCAAAACCAACTTACAGTCTTTGATGCCAAAAGAGATAAGTGCTACCACCGGAGGTATTGGACACAAATTACTTGTGAAAGTAAGTGTTCTAAGTATTGATCAATTGCATATGCAACTTAACTATCTTCTCTAATGGAGCGCATTTTCATTTTTATACCTGCAGCTGCACCAACTCATCTGCATCTCAGACCTTGTGCGATGATGTAAATGCTCTGTTTGAGATTATCAAGCCCTTTAGCTCATCCTGTTAATATCTATGGGACATTTTCAGTTCATTATTGCTGGGAGCCACTCCGCAATTATGTATTTAAGCACTCAAGAGATGATCCAGCCACGATTCCTCAGGTTACTGATGTTAGCTCATCCTGTTAAATATAACTTGAATCGGTAGCAAAAAATTGATCTATTGGCCAAGTGTGCGGTTGGATCTGTTATTCTTGAACTTTGGGAGTGAGTTCTCATACAGCGGAACCCCCAGCTCCGCGTCGTCCCCCGCGGGGCGACTCGGGGCGACTCGCCCACCCACCACAGAAAGCGCCGCCGCCGGCCACCACCGGCCGCCGCCGCCGTTGCTCCAGCCAGCGGCGGTGGCGGCCCGCTGCGGGGTGCTCAAAAAGGCCCCTTCGCAGCCCCCTTCTCCTTCCCTCGCCTCCTCCCTCTCTCTCTCCATCCCCAACCTGTGAAATAAATGGCGCCGGGAGATGGTCGCCGGCGAGCTCGGTCGACGGATCCGGGCCCCTAGAGGGCGGGTCCGAGTCCCCACCCCCCGGATCTGGTGTTTGGTGGTGCGGGGCTACTGGTGCTGGCCGGCCTTGCCGTGGTGGCCGGTGCTTGGCCACGAGGCTGCGGGCCTGACGGTCCGTGGAGAGGCGGCAGGGGCGGCTAGAGCCGCAGCTCAGCTACATCCCCAGTGCTGGGCGAGTGCCTTTTCCGGCTAGGCTCCCGGGCACCTCCCGGTGGCGAGCAGCGCACGGCCAGACGAGGCCCCACACCTCCAGCGCAGGGTGCTGCACGTCCGGCAGCCTGCCTGCCCCGCGGCGCCCAGATCCGCCCGCGACGGCGTCCTCGGGAGCTGCTGGGGCGCACCGCTCAACAGCTGGTGGCTGGAGAGATGGCGTCGCGGCTGGACCCCATGGTCCCTCCTCCTCTCTGCGCCACGGACGCTGCTCGTCGCAGGAGGCAGCTGGGGTCGCCATGGTCAGCGGCCTCCTTGGATGCGAGGGTCCAGCTGCAGAGGATTCGCGGCCCCGCGGCCGCGGCAAACTGCATCAGCAGCGAATCTGGATGGAGCGCGTAGTTCGGCCGCGGGCATGCCGGCGGTGGGGCAGCGTGCTTGCATTCTTTGAGTTTCCTCTGCAGGGACCCAACAGCGACGTGGGTGCACGGTTGTAAGGTCCTAGATGGCTAGAGGGGGGTGAATAGCCTATAAAAAATTTCTACAAACTCACTAAGCAAACTTCGTTAGATACACAAACGGCGGAAAGCAAGTTTTGCTTAGCCTACTAGATGTTGCAAGCCTCCTATCCAAACAATTCTAGTAGGTGATCACTAGCACACACAATAGCTACCACTAGTGATCAAGAGTTCTACCCACGGGATTTAGTCTACACAAGAAGTGGTTCCCGACCGACCACACAAGCAATTCTACCCACGGGATTTAGTCTACACAAGAAGTGGTTCCCGGCCGACCACACAAGCAATTCTACTTTGCAAGAATGTAAACGAAGTAATACAAGAGAGGGTAGGAGCTTGTTATACCAACGCGTAGAGTCGAGGTTGTCAATCACCAAGAGATGAACAATCAATCAATCGGCAACACACAATCGGAGACCAATCACCGGGAACAAAGATGAACACAATTGTTTTTGTTCACCCGGTGTTCACTTGGGCACCGCCAAGCTAGTCACCGGTTGTGTCGACCAACACCTAGATGGTTCTTCGGTGTGATCCTCAAGTCACTAGCCCCTCAAGGCTCGCCCCGCAAGGCACCGCAAGACACCACTCTCAAGCGAGGTACTCAATGACACGCGCAATCCACTAGGATGCTCTTCGTGATCCCCACGAGGTGAGCTCAAGCCTCTCACAAACAACCGGAGGTGGCCAAGAACAAACACCTTCTCTTGCCAACGCCTCCAACTTCCTCCAAGCCGGCTAGGAGCGGTACTCTCCAAGAGTAACAAGAAATCCACCGGCTAAACCACCCACAAGTGCCACTAGATGCCCTCAAGCAATGCAATGCACTAGGTGATTCACTCAATCTCTCTTAGGATGAACAACCAAGCAAGGGAGATGAGTGGGAGAGAGTCTCTTAGCTCAAAGAATGCACAAGGGATGAGAAATGGCCAAGAGACCTCCCCAAGGGCCGGCCACCTTCTATTTATAACCCCTCAAACAAATGTGACCGTTACCCCCTCGGGAGGCCGAGCGTACGCGCCGGACGCGTCTCGCCGCAAACCGCCGGACGCGTCCGGCGCTTCTTCCTCGCGCGGCCGAGCCGACCGTTGGCGCCATGCGCCAACCCGCGCGTCGCCACGTGGGCGTCCGCGCCGCGTCCGGCGCACCACCCCAGCGTCCGGCGCCCGCGTCCTTCCGCAACGCCGAGCTCGGGAACTTTGTTCCGAGTCCGGCGTGCGCCGGACGCGGCACCCGCGTCCGCCGCCTTGAGCCGAGCCACCACCGCCAACGCGCCGTCTTCCACCGAGCGCCGGACCCGGCCGATAAACAAGCCGAGTCCGCGCTGCGTCCGCCGCGCGTCCGACGAACATCTTCGCGAGCCACCACCTCGCGCCACGCCACAATGCGCCGGACGCGTCCGGCGCGTCGCCCAAGCGCGTCCGGCGCCTCTTCCAGTGCTTGACTTCAACGTTTTGTCGCCGTGTCGTAACACCAACTTCTCCAACATGCTATCCAATAAGTATACCAACTTGATCAACCGAGATAGCATGATTTCAACCAAATTTTGCATCCGGCGCAATAGAAAATATGCATCCATTTTTCCCAAAAGCGCCGAATCCCGCCTCACAGGCTTGGCGGGAGGAAGAGAGGGACCCAAACCCATCTCTACCCTGCAAACCACAGCGCGCCCAAACGCCACCTTTGTAAATGTGCCAACACCACCAAGTGTACATCTCCATGTGCTTGTGTGTTAGCTTTTCACAACCATTTCCCAAAGGTTAGGTTAGCTCACTAGGTCCTACATGCAATGCACTTCATGAATTCACCTAGTGGCACCCATGCGTCGAATAGCCGATAAGACTTCCCCTCTTAATAGTGCGGCTATCGATCCTAAACCACTCACACCCTCTATGGTGTCTTGAGTGCAAAACAAAATGGCCCTATCGGTTATACCTTTGCCTTGAGCCCATTTTGTTCCTCCAAATGATATGATCACTTCACACCATCATGTGACCGTCTCGATCCATCGACCTCGACTTCACTTGCCCTTCACCGTGCATCGGTCCATCGGCGCCTAGTCTTGCCCGAGCTTCACCATCGCATGGTCCTTCACTCCGAAGCCTCGACTAGCCCTTCACCTTCAACACCGGTCCATGGAGCCAAGCATCGTCTTGATCTTCATCTTTGATCACATGACATGTGTCATGCCTCATATGCAATAAGCTCATCATGTGGACAACCTTTCTCTAAATCAACCACTTTAGATAAACAAGGTTAGTCCTAGGTTTCATCAATTAGCCAAAACCAAACTAGGGACTTTCAATCTCCCCCTTTTTGGTAATTGATGACAACCTCAACAAAGATGATTTTATAATAAAGATTTTGAACTTGTCATACTTGTCCAATCAATAAGCTCACAAGAGGAATTTGGACAACTATAGCAAGTTCGGTTTTGGTAGTATTGCTCCCCCTACATATGTGCATAGAGTTTGGATTTGAAGCTTTGCACATATGCATGGATAGAAGTGTGGGGAGAGTAATTCTACCAAAATGATGCTAAGGTGTAAGAAATGGACCTTTGAAGCGCGATACCAATCGGAGTTGCATTTTACACCATCCTTAGCACCAAGAAGTAACTAGACATCCATCAAAAACTCAAGAACCCCGTGAGATCAACATTATAAGCAAAGTTCTTGAACTACTTGTGAAGCAAGGGGAGTCTAGTTACAATCTATGCAAGCTAGTAGATCATTTCACCATTCAAGTCCTATACTAGCATTGCACCACACAAGCAAGGGGACACCACTTGTATAAAAACTTTACCTAGGTGCCAAGAGCAAGTCATATGAGAATGCACAAACAAATGCAACAACTTTGTTCATGAGCTTGCTCCCCCTTCTTGTGTGCATCAAAATTTTATTTACCCCTTTATCATGTTCAATCATCTTTTTCTCTCCCCTTTGTCAACAATTGCCCAAAAATGGGATCAAATTGTGGAGAGAAAATGACTTTGATGGAGTAAACAAAACTTTAGTCAAATTTGGTTCAATCTAGACCACTTGCCAAAGATATTTAATTCGGTTTGTACCAAAGACAAGCTTCTTCACACCTCATGACAAGGGTTATCTTGCCTATGTTGAATTAAACACTTGTAGCAAATATTCTAGATTCAACACTAGGATTGCAAGCCCACAAACATGTCATATGTCACCACTAGATCAAGCAAAGCATAGAAGCAATAGTGGTAAGCATATATACATCAAACACATTTGATTTATCATGAATGCTCCAAATGCACCTTGTATGTCTACATGTGCTACCATAAGTATAATCCTAAGCATGAATGACATGTCACACAATGGTACCTTGCATTGTCGAAGGAGAGGCATGTCAAGTAGTGGTGGGGTGCATTCAACACATGTTTGAGAAGTCAAGAATGTTCAACTCATTCCTTAGCTTGCAAAACCTTCTTTCATCAAGTGGCTTGGTGAGGATGTCGGCAAGTTGATCATCGGTACCCACACTTTCAATGGAAATGTCACCCTTTTGTTGATGATCTCTAATGAAATGATGCCTTATGTCAATGTGCTTTGTTCTTCCATGTTGAACCGGGTTTTGTGTCATCTTGATTGCACTCTCATTATCACAAAATAATGGCACATTCTTGAAATTGATGCCATAATCCTTCAAAGTTGACTTCATCCAAAGCAATTGTGCACAACAACTCCCGCACTAACATATTCGGCTTTGGCGGTAGAGATTGCCACACTATTTTGTTTCTTTGAGGACCATGACACAAGTGATCTTCCAAGAAGTTGACATGTACCACTTGTGCTCTTTCTATTGATCTTGCAACCACCATAGTCGGAGTCCGAATATCCAATCAATTCAAACTTTGACCCCTTAGGATACCACAATCCAACATCTCTTGTTTGCTTCAAGTACCTCAATATTCTCTTTGCGGCCGTGAGATGACTCTCTCTAGGTGAGGCTTGATATCTAGCACACATGCAAACACTAAACATGACATCCGGTCTTGATGCGGTGACATAGAGTAGGCTTCCAATCAATGACCGATAATCCTTTTGATTCACCATATTGCCACCATGATCACTATCAAGATTCCCATTGGTGCCCATTGGAGTTGAGATTGGCTTTGCATCTTGCATTCCAAACTTCTTCAACATGTCCCTTATGTATTTCCCTTGACTCACAAATGTCCCATTCTTCAATTGCTTGACTTGAAGACCAAGGAAATAGCTAAGTTCACCAATCATGGACATCTCAAACTCATTTGCCATCATTTCACCAAATTCTTCACAATATGCTTGATTGGTTGATCCAAAGATGATATCATCAACATAGATTTGCACAATGAAGAGATCATTACCAATCTTCTTGGTGAATAGAGTAGTGTCAACCTTGCCCATAATGAACCCTTTGGAGTGAAGAAAAGTCTTCAATCTCTCATACCATGCTCTAGGTGCTTGCTTCAAGCCATACAAAGCTTTCTTCAATTTGTACACATGGTTGGGTCTCTTCTCATCTTCAAAACCGGGAGGTTGCTCAACATATACTAGCTCATTGATGATCCCATTGAGAAATGCACTCTTGACATCCATTTGATATAACTTGATATTGTGGGCACATGCATAAGCCAATAGTATCCTTATTGCCTCCAATCTTGCCACGGGAGCATATGTTTCATCATAGTCAAGACCTTCAACTTGAGTATAGCCTTGTGCAACTAGTCTTGCTTTGTTTCTAATCACAACACCATCTTGATCTTGCTTGTTCTTGAAAACCCATTTGGTTCCAATGACATTGTGATCCTCCGGCCTCTCAACTAACTCCCACACATCATTTCTTGTGAAGTTGTTGAGCTCTTCTTGCATTGCCATGATCCAATCGGCATCATCCAAGGCTTCCTCAATTTTCTTTGGCTCTTTGGTTGACACAAATGATGCATATTCACATATCATTGCCACTCTTGATCTTGTTTGCACACCACTTCTAATATCACCAATAACACTATCAATTGGGTGATCTCTTGCAACATGTTGTAGTTGTAGCACTTGCACTTGATTGCTTGAGCTTGGTTGATCACTTGACTTGTCTTCATTTGATGAACTAGCACCATGATCTTGCACTTGAGCATTGCTAGCTTGCCTCAATGGAGAATTGAGCACTTCATCTTTATCATCTTGCACATCAACCACTTGCTTTGCTCTAATGTCCCCAATGTCCATGTTCTTCATAGCTTCAACCAATTGAGTTCCACCAACATCTTCTAGATTCTCATCTTCATCTTGTGACCCATTGGTTTCATCAAATTGCACATCATGGACTTCCTCTCTAATGCCACTTGAGTTGTTCCAAACTCTATAAGCCTTGCTTGTAGTTGAATAACCGAGTAGGAACCCTTCATCACATCTCTTTTCAAACTTTCCCAATCTAGTGCCCTTTCTCAAGATGTAGCATTTGCAACCAAACACTCTAAAATAGCCAATGTTGGGCTTCCTTCCATGAAGTAACTCATATGGGGTCTTCTCTAGTAAAGTGTGACAATAGAGCCTATTGATGTAGTAGCATGCCGTGTTGATTGCTTCATC
This sequence comes from Themeda triandra, assembly GCA_018135685.1. Taxonomy (NCBI): domain Eukaryota; kingdom Viridiplantae; phylum Streptophyta; class Magnoliopsida; order Poales; family Poaceae; genus Themeda; species Themeda triandra. The sequence goes on from JAENPR010001675.1 coordinate 94,920, forward strand.
CCAAAATGATTGACTAACATTGTACTCATGAAGCATTGATCTAGCCATATCAAGCAATGTTCTATTCTTCCTCTCAACTAGGCCATTTGATTGTGGAGTGTACTTGGCCGAGAATTGATGACCAATGCCATAGTGATCACACAATTCTTCCATTCTTGTATTCTTGAACTCACTCCCATTGTCACTTCTCACTTTCTTAATTCTCATGTCAAACTCATTGTGAACTCTAGTGAGAAAGGTCTTGAAGGTGTCATACACTTCACTCTTGTCACTAAGAAAGAATACCCATGTGAATCTTGTGAAGTCATCTACTATGACAAACCCATACTTGTTGCCACCAATACTTGTGTATGTAGTTGGGCCAAATAGATCCATGTGCAACAACTCAAATGCCTTGCATGTGCTCATTATACTCTTCTTTGGATGTGAGCTTCCAACTTGCTTCCCGGCTTGACATGCACTACACAACTTGTCCTTCTCAAATACAACATCTTTCAAGCCTTCAACAAGATTGTGTTGTGTGAGCTTCTTCAATTGTTTCATGCCAACATGCCCAAGCCTTCTATGCCAAAGCCAACCCAAACTTGATTTTGATATCAAACATGTTGTCAAAGAAGCTTCACTAGTGTTGAAATCAACAAGATAGAGATTCTCATATCTAAAGCCTTTGAACACCAAGTTGGAGCCATCAAGAGAAACTACCTCAACATCATTTGCCCCAAAAATGCACTTGTAGCCTCGATCACAAATTTGTGCCACGGAGAGAAGATTGAAATCCAAGCTTTCAACTAGCATCACATTGGAGATACTCATGTCATTTGATATTGCAATCTTGCCCAAACCAACAACCTTGCCTTTCTTGTTATTGCCAAAAGTAATTGACTCAATGCCACTATCATTCTTCTCAATTGAATCAAACATTCTTGATGTGCCGATCATGTGTTGAGAACACCCACTATCAATAATCCAATGCCTTCCTCCGGCTTTATAATTTACCTACAAGCAAATCAATGAAGCTTAGGTACCCATTTTTGTTTGGGTCCTTGTAGGTTAGTGACTAAGCTCTTTGGTACCCAAATAGCCTTCTTCTTTGGGCCAACAATGGGTGTACTAACAAACTTAGCTTGCACACCTTTCACACCCTTGGTAAGCACATAACAAGAATCAAAAGGTATAGCATTGTCAAGTTTCTTGTTTTGTTGCTTCTTGTTGCAATTTTGCTCTAGGTGCCCAACTTGCTTGCATCTATAGCAAAACCGACCATTGCTCTTCACAAAGCTAGGCTTTGGAGTTGCAAAGGCCGACTTGCCCTTCTTGGGGGTATATCCCAATCCCTCTTTGTTAAGAGAGAACCTTTGGCTACCCAAGCACTTTAGCAAGCGGGCCTCACCACCATAGGCTTTGCCTAAGGCATGAGTGAGCTCATCCACCTCCTTCTTGAGAGTCTCATTCTCAACCATAAGTGTAGCATCACAAGTGAAGCCATCACTAGTAGTAGAGGTAGAGTCGGTGGTGGTGGTGGATGATGTGCTACAAGAAGGGTTAGCATTTGTCATGATGATAGGTTGATAAAATGACTCATCAATGATGTCACAAGTAAGACCTATATCACATGATGCAATCACCACTTTCTTTGCTTGTTGCTCAAGTAGAAGTGAGTGAGCTTCTTTAAGCTTAGAATGAGCATCACCAAGCTTCTCATGGTCTACCACTAGACTCTCATGAGTGGTCATAAGCTCACCTAGGGCTTTCTCAAGTATTTCTACTTTCATTGAGAGCTTCTTGCACTCCTTTTCCTTGGCAATAGCTATATCTCTAGTTTCTTGCATCAAGTCATATAATTGATCCTTAGTCGGTTCATCATCATCATCATCAACATTATCAACATCGTGAGCATATTCCATCTCACTATCATCATCACTATCATCATATTGTACCTTTGTTTCCTTGGCCATGAAGCATGATGGTGATGTGGAGAATAATGAAGACTTCTTGTTGATAGCGATGGAAGCCATAGCCTTGTTGCTTGAATCTTCATCTTCATCATCATTGTCACTCTCCCAAGTGACCACAAATGCACCATTCTTGCCCTTCTTGAGTGTCATCTTGGCCTCATGCTTCTTCTTCTCAAACTTGCCCTTGTTGTAGTTCTTCTTCTTCTCATATGGGCATTCGGCTTGTAGATGCTCGGTGCTATCACAATTGAAGCACTTTCTTGGTTGCTCTTGCTTCTTGAAGTTGTTTCTCTTGAAGCCTCTTCTCTTGATGAACATGTGTCCCATCTTCTTCACCACAAGAGCAAGTGCCTCATCATCAATCTCAAAGTCACCATCTTCCTCATTGGTTTCTTCTTCTTCAAAGATTGGTGCTTTGCCCTTGGAGGATGTGGCTTGGAATGCCACGGTCTTCTTCTTCTTCTCCTCTTCCACCTTCTCATCATCTTGATCAAATTTGTCATATGTCAAGACTTCACCAAGCAAATCATTTGGCTTCTTATTTTCAAGCCCATCTCTTTGTAGCATTAGCTTCAACATCTTGAAGCTCTTCGGCAAGCATATCAAGAACTTGTGACAAAAATCTTCATCTTTTGTCTTGTGTCCCAAACTCTTGAGATCATTCACAATCACTTGCAAGCGATGAAACATTTCAATGATTGTTTCATCCTCCTTCTTCTTGAAGTTCTCGAACTCACTCTTGAGCCCATATAGCTTGGCACTCTTCACAACCTTGGTGCCCTCATATGTCTCACCCAACCTTGTCCATACTTCACTAGCAAGTTCCAAATCCTTGATCCCCTCAAACACCTTTGTATCAATGCCATTATATAGGGTGTTGAGAGTCATTCTATTGCATGTGATGTTGGCTTTATCTTCATCGGTGAGATGATCATTATCAAGAATAGCATAGTCGTGCAATGTGACTTGCAAGACTCTCTCTTGTATTGAACCAAGATACATGATCATCTTTCTCTTCCAATGATCAAAGGAACTAACTCCATCAAACATAGGCGGTTTGCCCCCAACATGGTTGAACACAATTTGAGCCATCTTAACACCGTAGGATGTTAAGCCTTGCACTAAAACGGTGACCTCGGCTCCGATACCACTTGTAAGGTCCTAGATGGCTAGAGGGGGGTGAATAGCCTATAAAAAATTTCTACAAACTCACTAAGCAAACTTCGTTAGATACACAAACGGCGGAAAGCAAGTTTTGCTTAGCCTACTAGATGTTGCAAGCCTCCTATCCAAACAATTCTAGTAGGTGATCACTAGCACACACAATAGCTACCACTAGTGATCAAGAGTTCTACCCACGGGATTTAGTCTACACAAGAAGTGGTTCCCGACCGACCACACAAGCAATTCTACCCACGGGATTTAGTCTACACAAGAAGTGGTTCCCGACCGACCACACAAGCAATTCTACTTTGCAAGAATGTAAACGAAGTAATACAAGAGAGGGTAGGAGCTTGTTATACCAACGCGTAGAGTCGAGGTTGTCAATCACCAAGAGATGAACAATCAATCAATCGGCAACACACAATCGGAGACCAATCACCGGGAACAAAGATGAACACAATTGTTTTTGTTCACCCGGTGTTCACTTGGGCACCGCCAAGCTAGTCACCGGTTGTGTCGACCAACACCTAGATGGTTCTTCGGTGTGACCCTCAAGTCACTAGCCCTCAAGGCTCGCCCGCAAGGCACCGCAAGACACCACTCTCAAGCGAGGTACTCAATGACACGCGCAATCCACTAGGATGCTCTTCGTGATCCCCACGAGGTGAGCTCAAGCCTCTCACAAACAACCGGAGGTGGCCAAGAACAAACACCTTCTCTTGCCAACGCCTCCAACTTCCTCCAAGCCGGCTAGGAGCGGTACTCTCCAAGAGTAACAAGAAATCCACCGGCTAAACCACCCACAAGTGCCACTAGATGCCCTCAAGCAATGCAATGCACTAGGTGATTCACTCAATCTCTCTTAGGATGAACAACCAAGCAAGGAGATGAGTGGGAGAGAGTCTCTTAGCTCAAAGAATGCACAAGGGATGAGAAATGGCCAAGAGACCTCCCCAAGGGCCGGCCACCTTCTATTTATAACCCCTCAAACAAATGTGACCGTTACCCTCGGGAGGCCGAGCGTCTACGCGCCGGACGCGTCGCCGCAAACCGCCGGACGCGTCCGGCGCTTCTTCCCGCGCGCGCCCGAGCCGGCCGTTGGCGCCGCGGATAACCGCGTCGCCACGTGGGCGTCCGGCGCTGCGTCCCGGCGCACCACACGGCGCGTCCGCGCGCCGCGTCCCGCTCGCAACGCCGAGCTCGGAACTTTCATTCCGAGTCCGACGTGCGCCGGACGCGGCACCCGCGCGTCCGCCGCCTTGAGCCGAGCCACCAGCAACGCGCCGTCTTCCACCGAGCGCCGGACCCAGCACAGTAAACAAGCCGAGTCCGCCGCCTGCGTCCGCCGCGCGTCCGACGAACATCTTCGCAGAGCCACCACCTCGCGCCACGCCACAATGCGCCGGACGCGTCCGGCGCCTGCCCAAGGCGCGTCCGGCGCCTCTTCCAGGTGCTGACTTCAACGTTTTGTCGCCGTGTCGTGACACCAACTTCTCCAACATGCTATCCAACAAGTATACCAACTTGATCAACAGAGATAGCATGATTTCAACCAAATTTTGCATCCGGCGCAATAGAAAATATGCATCCATTTTTCCCAAAAGCGCCGAATCCCGCCTCACAGGCTCGGCGGGAGGAAGAGAGGGACCCAAACCCATCTCTACCCTGCAAACCACAGCGCGCCCAAACGCCACCTTTGTAAATGTGCCAACACCACCAAGTGTACATCTCCATGTGCTTGTGTGTTAGCTTTTCACAACCATTTCCCAAAGGTTAGGTTAGCTCACTAGGTCCTACATGCAATGCACTTCATGAATTCACCTAGTGGCACCCATGCGTCGAATAGCCGATAAGACTTCCCCTCTTAATAGTGCGGCTATCGATCCTAAACCACTCACACCCTCTATGGTGTCTTGAGTGCAAAACAAAATGGCCCTATCGGTTATACCTTTGCCTTGAGCCCATTTTGTTCCTCCAAATGATATGATCACTTCACACCATCATGTGACCGTCTCGATCCATCGACCTCGACTTCACTTGCCCTTCACCGTGCATCGGTCCATCGGCGCCTAGTCTTGCCCGAGCTTCACCATCGCATGGTCCTTCACTCCGAAGCCTCGACTAGCCCTTCACCTTCAACACCGGTCCATGGAGCCAAGCATCGTCTTGATCTTCATCTTTGATCACATGACATGTGTCATGCCTCATATGCAATAAGCTCATCATGTGGACAACCTTTCTCTAAATCAACCACTTTAGATAAACAAGGTTAGTCCTAGGTTTCATCAATTAGCCAAAACCAAACTAGGGACTTTCAACGGTTTGGCCGCGGGCTTGCCGGCGGTGGGGCTGCACGCTGACGCGTCGTTGTGCCTGGGGCTCGTTCCTGGTTTCTGAGTCGACGAGCTATGAGCCATGGGATTGGGGAGGCTAGGCGAAAGCCACACACATCTGGTTTGTGCGGTCGACGGCGACGCCATTGGCGCCGTTACCTCGTTGGAGGCGTCGACAATGTAGTCCCCCACCCTATGATCATAGTTTTTGTCCTCTCTCCTCCGGGTGAAAACCCAGCTCTAGTTCTCTGGAGCCAATGGCGGCCGTGTTATCGACGTCGTAACCCTCTTGAGGGCGCCATTGTGGAGGATGGATTCCAGCACCATCCCTAATGTTGCTGTGAGCTCTCTCTCCATCCTCTCCATTCCGCTTCTTGTTCCTTGTTCCCCTCTCGGGTCAGACTGGCTTGGCTGCTAGCCGTTACCGTCGCTTGGACGAGTGTCTTCTTCTGGCGCCTCTGCTCCGTCGGCGCTCTCCTTGATGGTGGCATAAAATCAAATGCCGGGTGGAGTTCCCACCGCTGTCGCCATTCCCCTTTACGGCTTCCGCCTCATGGATGGCGTTGAATGGCGATACGTGGGCCCGGATGTACTGGAGGTGCCTTCATCATTCTCAAGAGGAGGTCGTCGTGTTCGGTGATCCTGCGCTTGCGGGCTCGTCACTGCTTTTAGTCCACATTCCACTGTTCGTTCCCAATCCACAATTTCGCTTCTAAGTGGGAGGGCAGCAACGGAGCGGCGTAGCTACGAGGAGCGGTGCAGGGCACAAAGGCTATGGTGAAAACGACGAGTATGTTGTTCGGCAGGAGCACAAGTTGACGCTCGGTTGGCGTCTTTCAGCTCTAGTCTAAGTTTAGCTCGTTGTATTTGTTTTTGTTTCTCTGATGTTGTTGTTTTGCATTCTCTCTCGCCCCCCATTGTACCTCTCAGAAAATTGTGTGGAGGATTGGCGCTTGCGCCCTTTCACCGCTCGGCTTGCCGAGCACCTGTGAATGAAAAGTAGGTGGAAATCGTTGTGATTCCCCCCGAATTCCCTCAAAAAAATTATTGAACTTTGAAAAGGTTCAAAGGGGTAGGATTACTGAATGGATATAACCTGTAGCTAACTATTTATGGAAAAAAAAAAGGCGGATGTAATAGCCACTTTATGTCTTGTTATCACAAATTTATTTTTTAATTGATTGAGCGATCATTTTGGTATTTCCTTCCTTGAATATTTCTTTAGCTATTTCTGAAATTGCACGCCCACATGCTTAGGCGCTGATGCTACCCTCCCATCTAGCTCACATGCTGTCCATCCTCCTTACATATATTTAATTTTATTTATGCTCCAAATATTTTGGAATTAGTGTCAGTCATGCAAGTCCTGATTTTCATTGTGACAATTAATGCATATGGATGATGGAACGCAGACGACACCTAGGACGTTGGAGTTAGGCCTTGTTTAGTTCCAGAATTTCTCCCCAAATTCCACTATGCAAAAAGAAGATACCCCATCACATCAAAATGTCGGCGCATGCATGGAGTACTAAATATAGATGAAATCAAAAACTAATTGCACAGTTTTATTGTACTTTGTCAGACGAATCTTTTGAGTCTAATTAATCAATATTTGGATAATATTTCGCAAATACAAACGAAATTGTTACAGTGCGCTACAGTGTGTGAACACCCGAATTTGGCATGCCAAATTCGAGATCTAAACAAGGCCTTAGATTGAACCAGAATGGAAGTTAGGACTAGATTCCTCACCTTGAAGGTTCAGGAACGAAATTAGCTACCAACATTTTTTTTCTTCTCCTCTCAAGCGATCATAGACTTCGTGTATCTTTGGAACTCAGTCACAACAGTTCAGCTATCTAGCCAACCAGATAAAACAGTATGGCGCTAGACAGCAAATGGGGAATACTCCGCGAAATCAGCGTACAGAATGCTCCACGCCGGCTCAGTGGGCTTCTCATGACACAAGCTAATTTGGAAAACCTAGGCATCATTAAGGGTGAAGATATTCCTATGGCTGGCCCCTGGCCATGCGTCGTAGACACTGGACAGCGGATCGGAGGAAGCGGCACGGTCTCGAGACGAGGGAGCAGTGCTACCTGTGTGATCAGGAAGATGAGTCCATCGACTACATAATCACAACTTGTTCCTTCTCAGTGGGAGGTATGGTTCTTTGTGCTACAGGCGATCGGTTCACAGCTCCCGCCGACAGCTAGGACTACCATCAGTTGGTGGCCTCGATCGCGTTCGACAGTAAACAGCAATCGTCGGCGAGGATTTGACAGCCTCTTTGCACTAGTCTCTTGGCACCTGTGGAAAGAGCGAAATGCTCGCTGCTTCAGGAATGTGGCGGCATCGATAAATGATATACTGCAATTGATCAAGATTGAGACGGATCGATAGATTGAAGCTGGCGCCGTCAGGCTCATGACGCTCGCCAATCCGTAGCTGTCATCGGAAGTAGATGATCTACTCCCTCTGTCCCAAAAAGAGTGTCGTTTTTTACTTTCAGACATCATGTTTGACCGCTTCGTCTTATTCAAATTTTTAAGTATATTATAAAATAAATAAATCAGTGTTAAAGTACCTGTAATGATAAATAAGTCATAAAAAAATAAATAATATTTATAAAACTTTTTTGAATAAGACGGAGAATCAAACATGATAGAGAAAAAACCTAAAGTGACACTCTTTTTGGGACGGAGGGAGTACATAATGTATCTAGTCAATATGTATTACCTTACAAATATTTTTGCAGTCGGAAACGGCATCGGTATATAAACTCTTCATTTCTAATACAAAGATATGCACACACGTGCGTATTCGAGAGAGAAAAAAAAACTATCAACGTTTTTGTATGAAATATGATATCGGGGTGATTCTATTACCTACCAGCTGAATTCTCTTGTATGTATGTACCGCTTCATACTGAACTATTATGGAAGAGTTGTGATTTGTAAATTTTTATTTTATTGTATGGAGTTCTAATGTGATATCAACAACAGGGTTGCTCTTTCCTTCGTCTTTGTAGCTCTTGTCGTGGAATATATGTATTGCAGTTTTTTTCTTTGTCGTTATTTTTTGGATAAAAGAGGAAGGGGATGGTTCTGTAGACAAACCTTTGTTTTGTGGCTATGTCGAATGGAATACTTCTCGACTTGGACAACATTGAGACTGTTATAGAGGTCCTTGCGGAAGCAGAACATCCGTTATAGATCTGAAAATCAGTGCTCTAACCAGTAGCTTTGATGATGAGGTTTCGCTATATAATGGCACATTCTGTGGAAGGGGATCGGAGTATATTCAGGCATTTCCTGGCTGTGAAGAAGCAATTGTCCGTTGTTCTGAAAATGGATGATTCGCTAATCGCTACATAAACTAGGAGAAAACCCAGCGCGTTACAGCTGGAATCGCCAATGAAATTATACTACTTATAATACCATAATACATCTTAGTGGATGATTTTTAGTATTATGTGGACAACCTAATTAAATATGTTAGTAAATGATGTGGTTTGCATGTGAATAGTTTGAATGAAACATAATGTCATGTGTTAGTGGATAACGAGGTGGACACTTTACATGATGAGATAGAATGTGCTAGTATGATTTTGAGTGGAGGATGATGTGGACGCTTTGCATGTCAAGAGAATTAGATAGTGGAGTTTATCTTTATAAGAGTTATAGATGTACTTTTAAGGCTGGAGCAGGAGTTCTTCTATCACTTGAACACCCGGTCTCTGGTTTTACTCAGTATTTTGTCATGAATGGTTTCTTTTAGAACAAGGGGCAAAGCAGCATCAGCATGCAGCATGGCAGTGGAGTTGTAGTATATGCAACGATGTTTGTGTCTCAAAAACGTGTCTGTAGGGGTAGTAGCTGGTTGGACCATTATTTGCAACCCTAAGCCTCTCTGCTGGAGCGTGGTGCATCTACTGATCTACGTGTGTCCATGCCTGCTGCTCACTTCGCCTACTTGTGTTGCTGCAAATTAGTGCATGTATACATTGCTTTGACAATCAGAGGTTCTTACCGGGTCTCACTTCATCTATTAGGCACTTCAAATGAGTGCCTGTACCTACATATTTTATTATATTGCTTTGATACTTCATGTTTTTGACAGTTCCCACTTCATCTACTAGGCACTGAGCCTACGTACGCCGCGGCATTTTAGGCCAACCCCAATTTACCAGATATACCCACTTCTTTACTGAGCATCACGCACGCTGTGTGTATGGCCTTAGAGCATCTCCAAGAGTTTTCTAAAACTCACTTACTAGTAGGTCCACTTGCAACCGATCAACTAGCTAGTGGTTGCATGGCAGCAAACAAGTGGTTGCATGTGATCCTGGGAAGACCGGAGGGGCCAAGGCCGCGATGGCAACCCTCTGCGCGCGCGCATATTTGCGCGTGGAGGGGTGGAATTTGGCAACTTGCTAAAATTTGGCAAGTTGAATGCCAAACTGTTGGAGAATATTTTTTCATGTTTTACCAAATTTTTATGGATAGCAAGCACTGGCGGAGCCAAGGCCCGGCCACCCTGGGCCGGTGGCCGGGCTCACCTGCCGCGGGTGGCCGGGCTCACCTGCCGCTCGTCCTTGATCGGTTACCATTCTACCATGTGCTAGTGCTCACTGCTCAGCATGCAGCTGCCTACTGTCTCTCTTTTGTTCCAACGACTTAGTATATTATTTATACACACAATGCAGAGAATGGCACCAACATATACGTATATATACTAGAATACATAGACACAGCAGAAAGACAAGAAACAGGCCGAGGCGCAGGGTGCTAATACATTAGCTTAGCATATCAATTAGGTTGCTTAATTTGCTAAATGGGAGTCACTCAACAATTGCAGAACAATTTTTCTACTATCCTATCTTTAATGCACATTCAAATAGATATAATATCCGATGTTCTATACTGTTGCGTCATGCCCGGGCTCTACAAAATTCCTGGCTCCGCCACTGATAGCAAGTGAATTTGGCAAACTCTTGGAGATGCTCTTACAAAGTGCTTAGACTAAGTGCAGAGACTTAGGAATTAGGATACTATTCTTGACTACACACCGCATGAGTAGAATTTACCCAGTGGTAATAATTTATTATCATAAATATTGATGCTTTTCTATAAATTTGATTAGATTTACAATAATTTGACACATGATAACTCAAAAGGTTGATTTAATTTGCAACGGAGAGAATACATAGTATTCTTCATGATATATTAGACTAGTGGCACAGAATGCCTTACAAATGCAAACAAAGCAATACACAAATCTTATAATTTGGAATGGAGAGAGTAGAAGTGAAATAGAAATGCAAAACATGAAGGTAGTAGCAGTACTGAAACCTTCACATTGGGAAAGCTCATCAAGGCTGGTCTCTAGATTGGTTCACGGCTCCTTATTTGCTTCGGTAGCTGCATTCTTCTCAACATCAAAGCTCTTCATCATAACGTTTTGACACATTGTCATGACATTGTGACACATGTCCGCAGTGACCTTCATGACGACTTCAGCAGCAACAGACACAGCAGAGGTCGACCCCCCTTTCGCCGATGCCGAACCCAACAGATCAGCGAAGGAGTCAGGTAGTATAACACCACCAGCCAATACTCCTCCTCCCAGGTTCGCAGCCCCCGACGTCGACCCAAAGCTCCTAGGCCTCTTGGGGATGTGCGACGCACCTCCCCACAGGCCAGCCATCGCAGCAGAGCGCCGTACTCCTACGTGCCCGGCAGTGTCAGCACGGCCGTCGTCCTCGGTGTCCACCTCGGTGTCGCCGTTGCTGACGTCCTCCTGCTGCTGCACCGCCAGCGGCTCCACTTGCACTTGCACTACGTTGCTTGGGTTGTCGTCGCCGTTGACGTCGACGGCGCTTCCGTCGTCGTCCTCCTGCCGCGCCGCCTCCTCAGTCTCCATCTGATGAAGGAGATGGACAGCAGGGGTCGGTTGACCGGTGGGTTGGCCGCCAGTGCCGGTAGGGGACACGACACCACCGCGCAGGATGCTGAAGAAGCGCCTCAGCGATGGCGCCGCAGCAGCACCAGCTGCGTAGTAGTCCTTCGCGGCAAGGGTGGCGACGTGACGCTTGCACTGCCGGCTTGTTCGGTGCGAGCCCAGGCCCGCGGCGTCGCGGTACGCGTTGACAGCGGCTGCCACGACGAGCCAGTCCTCGGCGACGAGGCGGCGGGAGGAGCGCACGCGGCCGAGCCGGCGCGCCGGAACCCACCGGTCGCCTTCGCCGTCGCGGCGACGCTTGTAGATCGGCTCCCACGCCTCGATGAGCGCGGCGGTCTCGGCGTCGGCCCAGTTGACGCGCACACGATTCGGTGGCCTGCAGTCCTCAACCATGGCGTCGCGACGACGGACGGCCGCCCGAGCGGGCGGTGGTGGGAAAACTTATGCGATCGAGTGACTAGTAGGTTGCTGGTGTGCACACGAGCTGAGGGCTTCTGTGACTGTTTTGCAGAATGCAGACGCCTCCATATACAGAGAGCATGTAATTAACACTACGTTCACACGAGGTACGTCTTGGGTTCTCGAGAGCTGAAGAGGTTCTTTGTTTGAACGCGTATCCTGGATGAGAAAGTACCATGTCTTTGGGTTTCCGAGATGCATGGAGAATTAAAAACCAGCCGGCAAAGCAAAACTTAAAATACTCACAGTCTTTGACACGGGAAGTTGAGCAGTTGCATCTCTTTGGGACTGCTGAGCAACAAATCAGACCCGATTCACATTTCATGGCCATTTCGTTCTTTGCTCCGTCCCCACCTTCTCCAACATATGAAATTGAAGCGTACTCCCTTCGTCTTCATTAAACTGCATTCTAGTTTTTGTTGATGTCCTTAAATATAATGTATTTGGGAAACATGAGGATATTCTTCTCTTAATAAAAATAGTGCGGGATTGGTTGTTTCTTTGCGTGATTGGCTAACTGCTGACTGTTAGAATACATTTTAATCCAAGATGGAGGGAGTATGTAGTTGTAAAACGACGTCCGAGCCTGGCAAGCTTCCCGTGCAAAGCAATAATCATGCGTATCAAAATATATACACGAGGTATATATAACACCTAAGTAAATGTTTATGTTGTGATACAAAAGAAAACACAAAAACTAAAGAGTAAATTACACTCACCATACAACAACTATCTAGGTGAGTGTATGTTAGTCCAACATTTTTTAATTTGCTCAATTACATACAATAACTATCTAGGTCGGTGCATGTTGGTCCAATATCTTTTAATCTATTCAAATTGATACGAGAACTTAGCTCGTTGGTTCATATACAGTCCAAGTGTTTTAACAATATGTTTTTTTATACTCTAACACACCACTCAGGTTGAATTGTTTATATATGATATCATTTATAAATGTGGATGAATATAAAAGGTCCATTGATGAAACATCCTCAAATTCCGCGATGGGAATTTCACAGATTCGAGGGTAACACGACAGATAGAATCCATCATATTACAATAGTTCAGCTGATATCATTCCATACATCGTCTCAGGAAAGTAAAAATAGTATGGGATTACAATAATTTATTACATCGCCGCATTGGCGGAATCAACTGAAAAGTAAACATCCGGAACAGCTGAAGGTAGAAGCGGAAGCATCAACACGATCTCCGAACACTTGAGCGTAGGAACGACACCCACTAATCCTCATAGCTATCATCATCATAGTCGTACTCGTCCTCATCACCTGTTTATCCAAAGTATCGTCATTTAATTGTACTCGGCCACATTTCCACCCTATGCTTATTTGTGGAATTGGATGCAATAAAAGTAAATACGGGATATAACAAGGGAACCTATAAAGCCGGGGTTTCCTATGCATAGTAACCAAGTTTAATATATATAGTTGGTCAAATTTTATCCATTCCCAAATCCATCCTCCATCCCATCCATACCACACACCTCACACCACACACCCCTTCCACGCCACGCGTGGTCGACATGAACGACTCCCTCTCGTCATGCCTCGCCGCCCACAACCTCCCAAGGTTCACGGCCGGAATCAACCCCATCCACACGCACTCATCCGAAAGATAGAAGACTCCTCTCCTAGTCCGGTAAGCATCACACGGGACTTGGTCCATAGCCGACAAATTGGCATATGTATCGATCGATCAACCATACACTCTGCAGAGGTTTCACTAATCCACAAGATAGCCATCATCGATCCGATCATCATCTAGGCGATCCGATCGCCATAAGCCCCGAAACGAATACCATCCCGCCACTCGGCCCTGGCCGCCGAGACTGTGAGACATAGTACCAGGCCAAGGGGTCACTATGTTGGTTAAGGAGGGTGTGAGCACTCTCGGCCCGTACCTCCCGACACATTCCGCTTTACTCCCAACAGTGATGGCATTCGTCCTACCAAATGGTTAGACCGTCTCCCTTCCCATTGGAGAGCGAGTGGAAAGTAAGGCGTCCAATGATCCGGTTACTAGCCCTCAAGTCCTTAGGTATTGGCCGAACAGCGATATCTCCCCTGTATGGGCTAATCTTTACCGTGCTGCCACGGCACCCCCTTTCCAAGGCTCAACCCCAAGGAGCTCACACCAAGGACACCTCAATCCAAACCAGTTACCCGCCACGGTACTCACAAAGCGGGGATACCCGGCCGTATCCCTCGGCAAGACTCGCTCAAAGCTCGTCGTGATCCCATTCAGCCGACTCAACCCTCACCACTCACCCAAGACTCACGCAAAGACGCTCTCCATGATCCAACCTTAATATCCCTCAAATAATCTCCGTGTCCACCACGCCTCACATCACAGATATAAAGCGTAGTAGAAGTAACACGAGAGCAAAAGGTAGTAAGCACAAGTCTAGCCTAACAGCGGTAGCAGGGTGATAGTCAAATCAAGGCAGGGCCGAACAAGTATAAATACTACCATGCAACCTATCACAGGAATATAAATGTATTGCAGAAAGTAAAGTGTATTGCAATGCGTAATGGGATCTAAGAAAGTGGATGGGATGTGGCACCTCCGTCGTCGTCGCCTAAGTCCTCCTGGTACTCGTAGTCGTCCTGGTCAAACTCCTGCTCCTCGTCCGGCTCTGAAACGGTTATTTAATAGTCGCGTCAGCGACTCCTATAGAGTTCACAAAGAAGCAAATAAAATATGGAAGAACCAAATGCACTCAAACATAATTTCAGATTATTGTGCTCGATTTAAGGAAAATTTCGGTACCTTGATTGTATTTTTCGGAGCTACGGTGAATTAGTTATGAATTTACGAAGCCGAAACATATTTAAGAAAATATTAAACGGGGGTTAATTAAATAGGGACACGTGGCATCACAGGGACCCGCCACGTGTCACAGAGGGGCGGCTGACTGGACAGAGGATGCTGACGTGGCACATGACGTGGATGGTGACGTGGCCGATGACGTCAGCATTGATGACGTCACTGCTAACGTCATGGTTGACCAGGTCAACGGCCCAATGGGCCGTAAATGGGCCGAAAATGGGCCTTCAGCGGGCCAGTGGGCCGGACCGGGCCGGGCCGGGCCCAACACGTGGCTCAATAGAAAGTCGCCACGTGGCGCCCCGGGTCCGAACCGGGCTGAAGCGCACGGGCGCGGCTCACGGTGGGGGCGCTGTGGGACCCCACAGTCAGCGACACGGTCCACCTGAACTAGGTTCACGGGAAGTCCTCCTGGTCCTATTGGTCCGCCAGAGCCGGTTGACGGTGGACTCGCTCCTGGGGACCTACCAACAGCGGCTTGGTCCACCAAGGCGGTGTCCACGCACCCGCTCCAGTACCACCTCCCCCATCCCCCGTCCCCTTCGTCTTGCCATACGCGCGGCCAAGGGCGGCCGGCGGCGGCAAGGGCGGCGCACGCGAGCGCTGGGGTGGCCCTCGGCCTCGGCGGCGAGCGCATCGGCTCCGCGACGCTCCGGCGAGCTTGGCAAGGTGCCAGGGAGGCGGCCGCGGGAACGAGCAAGGTCCTGCCATGCCGACGGCGGCTCAACGGCGGCGGCGCACCGTGGCGGTGGCAAGGGCGCGTTCCCGTGCTCAATTGGAGGCGTAAAACTTCGATTGGTGCAGCAAGGCGCCAGCTTGGCTTGACGGTGAGGCCTCTATCGCACGCGTCGTTCCTAGCCACGGCGGCGGCGCACGGGGTGCACGGCGGCGCGCGGCGGAGTACGGCGCGGCGTGCTCCTCCTCCTCCCGGGTGCGGAGCGTACAGCGGGCCGCGGCGCGGCTCGGGCGCCTGCTCGGCAAGCGAGGTGGCCGGAGCCGGCCGGCGCAAAGCGCCACGGTGGCGTCCCCGGGACGCCGTGCGGCCTCGACCTCGCGCGGCGAGGTACGGCGGTGCTCCACGGTGTCTCGGGCCCGCGACGTGCGCATGGGATGCGCCTCGGCGCGGCGGGACGTGGCCCCGGGGTCCAAGGTGTCCGAGCGGCGGCGGTGATGGCCGGAACGGTGGCGCGCTCCGTGGCTTGGCATGGCCACGCGCGGCGGACATGGCGAGCGGGACGGCGGCGTGTGGTGGCGCCGCACTCGGGTGGCTTGGTCGGTCCATGCTCGTGCGTGCGTGTGTCCAAGAGCCGGTGTAGGCTCGGCCTACGCGCTCGGGCGCCATGGCCATGTAGCAAGGCGAGGTTGGAAATGGGGAATCGGCGAGCTCACCGGCGCGGTAGTGGACGTCGGGGTACGGGCGGCGCTTGCGGTTCGTGGCACGGCTCGCGGTACGGCGTGGCGAAGCGGACGGCGACGGCAGCTCCCCGGCGACGTCCTCCTTCACCCCGCGGCGGCGCACGGCTTCTTCTCCCTCGGCGGCGGCGGCTCCTCCCCGCCTTCTTCTTCCCCCTTTCCTTTCCTCCTTCTTCTCTTCCGTTCAAGCGGGCGAGCGGTGTCTTGGTGGAAACCGCAAGCGGCGGCGGGGGTCAGGAAACCTAGAGGGGCCAAGGGCTCGGGTTTTATAGAGCGGCGGCCGGAACAGGGCACGGCGGATGGCGATCCCGCGTCCATCGCGATCGAGCGGTCGAGGGGTGGCCTAGGGCTCCGGTGGGGCTCGGCGTGCGTCACGGCGCACTTGCGTCCGCCTTGGGGGCCAAGGAAGCGAGGCGGCGCAGTGGGGAACAGCGCATGTGCGCGGCAACGGCCGCGGGCGCGCGAGAGCAAAATCCTCGCGGCGCGACGCTCCTCTGCCAGGTCCTGTCGGCCCAGGTGGCGCGGCTCCACGGCGTCGATCTTGCGGGAGCGCCGATCGAACGGTGCGGGGCGGTGGCGTGGTCGCGACGCGCCGCGGCTCCCGGTCAAAAGCAGAGCTCGGGAGGGGAAAGCAGAGAGGGGAAGCGTATGGAGCTTATGACAGGTGGGGCCGGTGGGTCGCTTCGCCGGCACGGGTGGGCGCGGCTGTCTGTCGCCTTTGCGTCGATCCGAGCGGGCCGGCGAGAGGGAAAGAGGGAGTGGGCGGCGGCGGGCTGGTTGGGCCGTTGTGCTCGGTCCGCGAAGAAAAGGAAAAGGGAGGGAGTAGAAGAGATGGGCCAGCAGGTGGTTTCGGGCCAGAATTGCTTTCACTTCGTTTTCCTTTTTCTTTTCTCTTTTCTTTTTCCTGTTTTCATTTCTTTAACCCATGTGTCATGTGTAGCATTTTCATGGGAGTCATAGGTAGTCATAGGCTTAGTTGGAATATTATTTCCCATAACATACTAGGTGTGTTCTCATTTATAAGCTTTTGGGTTGATTTAATTAAGCAACCAAAAGAACCAATAACTCCAAATCAAACTTGAATTAAAATGCATGATGAAAGTAAAAACTAATGCAAACTCCGGGTTAATCTAGGTGGGGTTTTTGGGTTGCAACTACATGGCACATCACCACTCATGGGTTTTTGGCAAAAAATTTTGTAACTCAGATTTTTGGGATGTTACAATTGATTTATAAATATTGAAAATACCAAACTGATCATTCCTTTCTATAATATATATAATATTATTTTTATCGGTTTTCGTCTCTATACCCATGATCATTTATTGTGTGCTAAAGTTTTGGTTTGTTCACCTCATAAGAATCGGAGACAGATAGGTTCTTTTCAAAAATAAGAATTGACAAAGTTTAGTTTTTTGTTTTTTATTTGGTTTGGTTATAACCGAAGTAATCAAGCAATTGTACCAGTTTACTAACCCAAGAAAAAAAGAACGAAAAAGGGAAAAAATGAAAAAATTGTCGCACCGTTAAAAGGATGAAATTGACAAAAAAGGAAGAGGATGTAGTGAGCACTTGATTTCATTAAGCTTACTAAACTAAAATTCAAAATAGAAATTTAAAGTAAGCTTTTATATTAGGCAAAATTTATAAATAATATCACAATATAGTAAAAGCGGGGTATTGGATGAGATGAGTGTGCTAGAGTGTATATTCCGGTGATAGTGATTAAAAGTGTACAAAGATACATTGTTACAATGATTGGACCGTATATGCACCAATGAGTCAAGTTCTCGCATTAAATTAAACAGATTAAAAGATGTTGGACTAATATGCACCCACCTTGATAGTTTCTGTATTAAATTAAACAAATTACAAGATGTTGGGTTAACATGCACCCACGTAGATAGTTGTTGTATGATGAGTGCAATTTACTCAAAACTAAATAAAGAGAGAGAAATTAATTAGCCTCATGCTTCTAACCTTTGCCAGATCAATCTAAGGCCAGTCTCAATGGGGAGTTTCACTACACTGTTTTCAATACGCCACATCATGTATAGCGAGATGAAACAATGAATGAAACTAACATTCACAATGGAGCATTTCATTTACACGGTTTCTAAAATAAAATAAAGCAATTAATTGCATTCGGTTGCTTGTTACCAGCCGAATCATATGCACCAGGTGATTTTGTAGCCATGCACATACATATCTATCTTGTAACCAAGCACATTGTAAGTAAATTGCTGTGTAGTGTAAAAATGGGTAACACAGTTCAAACTAAACATCATAACATTTAAACTCTTTGACACAATCCTCCTAAATAGATCACCATGACAAGGAGAGCAAATTTAATTGTCTAAGAACTATTTGACATGCAGAATAGATCGCCATGTAGATACCATTGTAAACTATTTTTAGCCATAGAAATAAACATGTAGAACAGATCGACGTGCACATACTATTGCAAACTATTTTTAGCCATGGATCACGCGCGAAAATGGAGAATTCGCGTGGCGCCGGCGGACGCATGCGCACGGGATCAGGACGATGAAGCGAACTGGCCTCAATGGCCGTTTCAGGCGGTTACCAAGGCCTGGGAAACGGCGCTGAGTCGTTTCACCATGGCGAAACGATTTTTTCTCTCTCCTACCTATTTAATGCAAATATTCTCTTTTAGCTGAGGCGTCACACTATTAAATATGCATGACACCTCCATGAAACCTCTACTGAGACTGGCCTAATTCTTTGACTCGGAAAAAATATGATAACTACAAGTAGTAAAACAGGACCAAAATTAATTAGCACTAGATCCGAACGTTAGGGCAGTCCCAATGGGAAATTTATTGTGGTTTCTATCTCTATTTATTATCATGACAACTCAACATTTTGATGACGTGGCACACATATTAATGAAGAGAGAGGAGAAAAAAAAAGGAAACGATTTCTACTCTACGGAACCGCGTCTACCCTCGCAACGAGGTGCGAAGAAACGAGCGGCACGGCGCTGGGGAGAAACCACTCGTTTCTAGCCCCCAACATCCGGATCCATTGCTCCGCCCTCCGCCGCCATGACGCAGTTCGTTTCCGCGCGCCAAGGAGAGTTCTACTTGCTAGGGCCCGGTGTGGTTCATGGTGGGAACCCTCGTCGGCTTTACTGTGAAGCCACCGATGGGAGCGGGTCGTCGTTGGGTCGGAGACCGTCCGCATGACGCCTACCAGCGGTGGCGGAGGCAGCCATGGGCTTGTGGGTCGAGCAGTGTCGGAGGGGTCTGATCAGCGTGCATTGGGGTCGGCGACAGAGGGCAAGGAGCGCACGGTGGTATTTTTCTGTTCTCTGTTCGTCGCTGCAGGAAGGAGATCCAACGCAATTTTGTCAGCATCAACGCCTGAACCAATGCAAAAAACGGAGTGGCTGCCTGATTCTTGCTGATTCTTGCTGGTCGTTTGGTCGTTTTTGGCTGGCTGATTCTTGCTGACGCTGATTTGTTGTGAGAGAAAAACACTGTTCAATCGCTGGCTGAAAGCGCTGATAAGAGCAAACGAACAGGGCGGGAGATGTTGCCTCCTTTCCTTTGCACTGTTTTTGTTTTGATTTGTCTTTTCCTAGCTTTAGAGTTCAGAGATTGGATTCTTCTTGCAAATTCCTCATTTGATGTCTATGTTTATCTTTGTTATTTTATAAAAGTCATCGTTTATTATCTTTTGCACTTGTGACTTGTATTGTAGATGATGCTGTGAAACCTGATGGCTACTGGACGTTTTGGATCCTGGCTTTTGGAGGACTTGTGACTACCTGAGATGATCGATGCTGTGCAACGATGGAGAACTGGTGAATCAGCCGCTGTGCAACCTTATTATTTTACTATAATATATTAGAACTTCAGTTATTTTGTTGCTTGTGTAACCTGATGTCACAGCAGCCTATTATTTTTAATTTTCTTGATCGGTATTATTTAATATATGATTCTGCAAACTATATGTACAGTCGAAGCCCATACAGTATTCCTGTGTTCTTTGTTGTGACTTGCGAGATGTTTGATCTGATCAGGCATAAAACAATCAGGCTATATGGTTGCTTGCCACAGTTGATCTGTTGCTTTATTGTGTTGCATTTAAGTTATCTCTTGTATAAAAATAAATGTAGAAACCATGCATTGGAAAAAATAGTTTCTATAGCATATTAATTACTCTCTTTCTCCCTTGGAATGTGAAACAAGAAACTACCCATTGGGACTGCCCTTACATGGCAAACAATCGTTCACTTGTCGTTTAGCCTCGGACAAAACCGCCACTTAATAAACGAGAAATGGACGAATAAATGGAAACAATGTACCATTTTGGTATAGTGTTAAATGTTGAATACACACGCTAATGCTAAACAATATACTCGCTCCATAGGATCAAAATTGTTTTGGACGATCAATAATTGAGAATATAAATCATCAATAACTTTAAATTATTGAGTTTGCAAATGTAAAAATTATATGAATAGATTTGTTTTGAAAAAAATACTTTTATAAAAGTATATATACATATATCATTTTTCTATAAATATTTTTATAAAAATAATAGGTTAAAATTGTGTTTTGGAGACCATGTCGCTATCCTAAACGACTTCTAAATCCTAAACAAAAGGAGTAGATTCCATTAGAGATCAACTCAGATGGATTAAACAAGGAATCGGTGACCAGAGAGGGGTGAATGGGTGCCTCAACATGTTTTCAAAACTTTGGTTCTCGGCTCGACAAATAACCCTCAGGAAGCAAACCAAAAACGGTGATGTCCACGACACAAAAGAACGGGTGGATGTTCTCTAGGAACACAGTGAGACGGCAATGCAACTGACAGAAATTGAATCGGAGCTCAAACATGTAAGCTATTATCAACACATAAAAGCTCACTTCTGCAGAACGCGGAGCCTCCGGGGACTGAAGGAACCTCAGAGGCGTGGAGCCTCCGGGTCTGAAGGAACCTCAAGAGGATGAACCATTTTAAATTTGACCAAGTTTATGCGATAAATAATAACATTTAAAATGCCAACTACTTCATGTCCTAATTATTGGATTCTTAGTTAACCATAGTATAACTACCTCATGTCCTAAATATTTATATTTTTCTCTATAATTTCAACTTGAGATGTTTTGACTCTTCAAGATTCTAGAATGACTTATAATTTAGAATGGAGGGGGTAGATCTGTATTTTTTTAAATATGTCGCCATGTCATTAGGCCTACTTGAAGTGCAGTGCAAAGGTATCACTTTGAAGCATGTTAACGTACACCCATTCACTCAGGGTTCACGGCGCAATGGCAAAGGCCATTGTTTGGGGGGCTCCCACCCAGGGTTCAAATCTTGGGTGTGACACGTTATTCTGAATTTCTTTTAGAATTTTTCGGTGCTATGTATTAAGTGGTAGGCGACGTTCCCGTCGATAGCGAGGCGTCTGTGGTGAGTTCGTGAACTTCAAGATTTGTCGGCTCAATCCTTCGAAGGTGCTCATAGAGGTAGGGTTTGCGTACGTGTGTTCATAGGGGTGAGTGTGCGTACGTATTGAGCGTCTGCGTTGTACTGTGTAATCTCAAAAAAAAGGGACACCCTCAAGGCATGTCTGTGTACGCAAGATATATTAAGGTTCAGTTACAGCACGAGCAACATCGACGGGCCGTCGTTGCAGTGCCCTTGCGCCGAGTTGAGAGCGAGCAGATCAGCCCCATTGCAGTGCCAAGCCCGTCGTCCGTCTTGTCAGTCCGTCTTGCAATCGGGTCCTCGCGTCCCATCTGCTGCGACTTCCTCCCGCGTCCCATCTGCTGCGACTTCCTCCCGCATCCCATCTGCTGCGACTTCCTCCCGCTAAGCTCCGCGTACATCTGCACGCGCTGTCCTCGCTTTTTGCTCGAGCTCGTGGCCTCGTGCACCACTTCGGCTCGTCGACGCCAAGGCCGATGAGTGGGCCTAGTTCCTCAGGGCGTCGCGTGTAGAATTTTCCGTGAAATTCGACGCGCGGCGGGGAAGGGCTGGGAGGCACTCTATGGTGAGAGAGTTCCACTCAGTCTTTTCTTCCGCTAGCGGGGTATGCGGAATAGCGCGCTTCGGCGATTTAGACATCGAGTTGCAAAGTCGGTTGGAAGCAACTTTAGCTGAGATGTGACGATGCAGTGTGGAATAGTGAGACTATTGGAGATGTTTTATTTTTTTTTTTGCCAATTTCAAAACAACTCCATGAATGAAGCTGTTTTTTTTTCTCATAAAGGGATGAGTCGAGGTGAAGCTCAAAAAAAATAGTTTTTTATAGCACTCTCTCCTATTTCTCTCACTTAACCATCCATGAAATTGTTGATGTAGTTGTGTTACTAAACAATTTTTAAAAGCAACTCAGCTTAAAAAAACTATTTATAAAGCCATTTTTTATAAAAAATTAAACAGTTTTACTCTTGAAGCTAAGTTATGCCAAATGGATCCATAGATAGTGCACGAGAGAAATTAGGGATTCTGTCTCATATTCAACTTGCATAATTAAAAAAGATAATAAATGGATAATTCAACTATTAACATCTCTAACTAGTACGTGTTGTCACCTATTGACCCGGGGGCCAGTTATGTGTTCTCTCCGCTTGCTCCTCCGCTGCCATGTAATTTTTTTTTTGGACATATATGTACACACATACAGATAAATCGGTCAACTATCGCAACATTTGCGGGCCAAGTTATTATTTTCATAATATTTTTCTTCTAAATATATAAACCTGTTACAAGCCATCACAAATTATAAGGCTGACTTTTTCAACCTAAGTTTGATCATTTGTTTTTTGAAAGAAATTTATGTAAAAATAGTCTCACTTAAGTCATTTTTGAAAAGTTTTTATTAATGAAAGAAGTCGTAAAATAAGATGAATGATCAAATTTAGTGTCAAAAGAATCAAATGTCGACCGAGAGAGTATGAAATGCAAATACGTACTGTATGTATGTATACACATACACGTTACCGTCTACGCCCATACGGATACGTACACGTAGTCAACTGGCGCCTGGAGCCCGCCCGAGCAGGCAGGCTCCCAATCCCCCTCGGCTCGACTCGACGCCCTTTCTTCTTCCTCCTCGCGTCCGTCTTCCCTCGCTTCCATTTCCTTTCAAACCCTAAGAGCCCGATTCCCCGCTCAAAACCCTAACCCTAGCTCCCGCGCCTCCTCCCTTCCGCGTCACCCACCGCTCCTCCGCGGCATCCCTCGCGGCTCCCGCGGCCCGGCGCGCCTGCCCTCACGTACCTAGGGTTTCTCCCGGGCCTGGGCTGCTCCTTCGTTCACTGCCTTGGGCGGGCGAGCCGGCGCGGGCGGGCGGGCGGGCGAGGCGGTGGTGGGCGGAGATGAGATGAGGTTGCAGCGGCGGCGGGGGCGGTGGGAACTATGAGTAGGCTCTCGTTCAGGCCGCGGCCGCTCGACATCCACAAGAAGCTCCCCATCCTCAAGTCCGTGCGGGAGTTCGAGGATGACGAGCCCGCAGGGATCGCGCCGCTCTCCTCCGCGAGGGCTGGGGTGCTGCTGCGGCACTCGGGAGCGGAGCTCACCGCGTCTGGGGCCAACAACGCCACGGAGGGCGAGGTATTTGGGTCCTGCTGCTTCAGTTTGTGCTTCGGCAATGTTAAATGTTGGAGCTTATGGGCTCATAGAGTTTGTTTCTAGGTTGAAGTGACATGAATTGAGCTTTCTTCTGTGATTGAATCCCCATTTCACCAACTAAGCCTTCTGTTATATGCGACATGTGTCTGTACTGTTTCTAGTTGTCTTGATTGTGTAAATGTGAAATGAAGAGGACTTGGGTTAGACGGCGGGTTGTAATATCATGGAAACATTCCAATCCTAGTAATGTTTGGACATGTCTAATGAAGTTTACTAGCATATTGTGGCTAAATTTACGTGGACAATGTAACAAAGTATCTCTTAGGGCCTGTTTCGATCCCATGAATTGAAAGTTGAAACTAATATCTAGAAAGCGCTTCCGTTTCACTATTAGATTACTTTCCAATTCCTCTCAATTCTTGGGAACCAAACGTGGCCTTATGTTTAAATTAACTACAAATAAGGCTTTTCCGGTGGAATGATACATGATGTGTCTTATAATAGCTTGTCATAGGAATTTCGTCATGAACCTGTGAATACCACTCACCGTTAAGTCTGAAGAGTCGCTTAATGAAGTCGTTGCTGTTAATACTTTCATTTGTGTATACCACATTTATAAGAGGGCAAGCCTTAATCAGTTAATCAATTCTGAACTCATTGCCTGGTGGAATTTGGACACACACTGGTTGTTATTTTTTGCACAATAGTTCAGATATTGTACAGTAATTTGTTGGTGCAGATTTCCAACAATATACGTGGAAGGGCAGGCCTGGTGCAGTGGTGAGAGCTGTCTCACTGAGTCACCAGGTCGTGGGTTCAAGCAGCCTCTCCACAGATTTTGTGGGGGAGGCTTGCCTCGTTTTTCCCCTTCCCCAGATCCCACTGTGTGGGTGCCTCCGGCACTGGGTCTGCCCCCTTTTTTTATCTCTGCCTCAACCATAGTGTTTTTTTTCCTATTCTACATTTTTTCTTAAATGTCTTGTCCTTGGAAGAATTCAAAATTGTTGCTTTGCTAGGTTTATCTGAGAATATATATTTCTGATCAGTTTAAATTATTGTATGGGCTATTCCGCTATTACAAGAAAACATAGTCTGGTGTGGGCTTCTCTAACTCCCCTCACCTAAACCAATATGTTCTTGGTACATCTATTGGACTGCCACTATATGTTTCAAAGGATGCTGGACAAAGGAATTATATCTCTCTACTCTACAGGGAAATCAAGCACCCAGTAAGAAAAATGCCCAAGAAATACCTACACCGCAGTTTGATGCTGTGGACACATATGAAAGGGACTATACTCGTACCTTTGCACAACCGACATCTTATATACGTGGAAGAGGAGGTTTCTTTCTTGTTACTTCCCTGGGGATGCATTCTTTTCTTGTTAAACTTACATTGTTATGTTTATTAGGTTATTACTAAGAGTGATCAATGTCTGCAGCCAGAGCTGAGATTGGTGAATTTGTCGAGTATGACCTGGACAATGAAGATGAAGACTGGCTTGAAGAATTCAACAACGAGCGGAAGAATATAAACCCTGAAAAGTAAGAGATCACTATTGATCTAGATAGCTTAAGAATATATATAACACTAAGAAATGCAGTCTTAAATAAATTGGTTGACTTGTTAAAGGACCGAAGGCAGGAATCTAAGTTGATAGAGTATGCACCATGTGCATAGAGTTTTAGAAGGAACTTTAGAGTTTAGAACTACTCCATTCCAAATTATAAGATGTTTTGGCTTTTCGAGATACATTTCTTTTACTATGCATTTAGGCATAGTGCATATCTAAGTGCATAGCAAAAGCTATGTATCTAAAAAAGCCAAAATGACTTGTAATTTGGAATGGAGGGAGTATATGTTTTCAGGCTATTTTGAATATTAGTCAATTGAGGTTGGCTAGATCGTATTTATTGCTATGTTTCTACTATCTGGCCCTATTTAAGAAGAAAGATGTTAAGTGTTTGCAACTTGCCATCGTTTCCTTGATTTTTGATATGGTGGTTACAGAGACATATTGTGAAATGGAAGGATAATAGATCTGTTTTGCTTCTGAAGTTTAGCTAACACCTGTACATCTGTACTATTTAGAGTATTCTTAGTGACCACGTAATATTGGTATGGCGTGTAATTTTTCTGACCATTCTTTTTTTTGTGTGTGTGTGTGTGTGTGTTGGGGGGGGGGGGGGGGTGTTCATATTTCAACTTTCTTTCTTCTGTTCAATTAATTTTGTGCAAAAGAGAAGTTTGTCAATTACTCTTATCATTTTTGCCATTTTTTCCCTACATTTTTAATTGAAGTACTATCACAGGTTGGAGGTCCTCCTATTCAAGTTGGAAGTTTTGGACCACAAAGCTCGTGAAAGAGCAGGAGCCATAACACCAACTTTCATAGGACCAGTGCCAGTCCTCTTGCAGCTAGATGCTGCTATGGAGGTAAAACCACATGCTAAATAGAAACCTTAAGGAGATAACTTAATTAGCATGCGGACTATATTTCATTTTAGTGGATCCTGTACTTGATATAGCAGCACCATTCATACTTCAGATTCACTTGAAGCTCAAATGTATAGAAAGCTGGCCATTCAATTTAGTGTGTTCAATCTCTTAGACCTCGTCATGCTGGATACATCTGATATGAATGCTTTTGTTTGATGTTTGTGCTAGGATGTACAATGTTGTGATGTTTGATGTCTGGTGTCCAATATATGTGAAAACACTTATGCATCAAATTCAAAACTCCCATGTTTTTCAGTGTTGTACTCTTTAGTGACAACAGGACAAGATATTTATAACAGAAGTGACTTTGCAATCTATTCTCATCGATTCATCCTGCTGTTTGGTGAAAAATATTTTGGTGTTTAATATGGCATACGTAATCTAAACTTTGCGTGTCCATTATGGATTATCAAGGAAATTTTGCAGCGAGTAGAATTACGTGCCAACACATTTAGTTTTAGTGCGTACACCATCATGGATTTGCTTGCTAATGTTTGTGGATACTAAGTTCAAATGAGAATAGTATGTCATAAATCTGCAGGTGATCTGATTATTCTTCAGTTTTTTTTTTCTCTCTAGATTCTTGGGGAGGGTTACCTTACCAGTCTGTTGTTCTCTTTCAGTTTGGACAGTTACTGACCAAGTGCTTTCTCTATAGACTTTGCAGTACTTGTCTGTTCGATATGCTGTTTTCCAAGCTGTATATAACTACTGGAAAGCAAAGGTATTTTTTTACTTCTAAGATAAGATGCAGCACAATAATTTCTTAGTACAAGAAATGTTGCTCTTTTTGTTTTTAGAGTATGAGTTTCTGTCATTGGCTTTTATATCTTGTTTTCGCTATATGTTTTTCATGTCACCTTATATCATTTTATTTATCAGAGGGAGCGATGGCAAAAGCCTATTCTTCGGCGTTTGCAGGTTAGTATATTTCTTCGGTATCTTAGTAATTTATCTTACCTTTTCATGAATTTCCTTTTGTGTTTAAGCACTCTTCTGTTTATGAATGATATTTCTTGAGTCCAATGTAACAATTAACATTCTGTGCGATTATTCCAGATTCCAGTTGTAAAACATGATATTTGTTTGTGAATAGTGTGCCACGTGACAGTGGTTTTTGAGGTGTTGTGGTGTCCTGTGGTGCTGGGGTTACGCCCAGGCTATATGGCGTAACTAAAACCTTATGGTGTCCTGTGACGCCTGGGGTACACCTCAACGCCTATAGGCGACGTCTCAAGTCAAAACTCATGAACGTGACATTGCAATTATACTCTGTAGTTTAGGTAGATCTGTCTGGCCCTTATTAGTGATGTTTGCAACTTGGTTATTCTTTCTGGAAGCTCAAATGAGTTGTAAATTGTCGCACACCTTTTCCTCAAGGAATTTATGAAACTCATGGAGTGCTTTGAGGAAATAAAAATACAAATCTGGGTGCTTTCCTTGGTTTATCAAGTTAGGATGTTATAATACGTTTTTGCTTGCTTGCATGCGTTACTTCAACTAATTGACTGTTGTTTTGCAGCCACCTCCACCAGTGAATGATACAAATCCATACAATGTCTTCAGACCAAGAGAAAAAGCCCATCGTCTTCATACAAGAAGGGTAGGTGGCTTGAGACCAGTGATTTAATTTATGGCTGCAGATATTAATAGAGAAGCTCAATTTCCCCTTTTTGAATTTTACCTTCTGGTATCATGCTTTTTCCCTTTCAAACATGAGTGATGCTTTTCCCTTTAGTTACATAATTCTTGCTGCCTTTTCCAGATGCAAAGAAGGGAAAACAATCTCCAATCATTTGAAAAACTTCGCCTGGTAAGCAACAATTTTTGCTTGTGGTTATTACATCAGCAAATCATATTAATGTTGCATTGGTATTCCCTCCATAGCAAAACATAAGGCACGATTTGACTTGGCGCTGGCTTCAAAATTACACTTTGACCACAAATTTTTCTATAACAAAATATTTGTAGAACAAAAGTTTGATCATTAAGAAGTATTTCTAAATACAAATCCAATGTAATCACTTTCACAACACCCCAAACTTTTCATATTAGATTAATTTTTGGTGAGATTAAGTATGTGCATGCCTTATATTTTGGGACAGAGGGAGTACATAAAGATAGCAATAATTCTATTTTCTAACTGCAGAAAATGTAATTTGGATTTTTTGACACCATGGAACCTGATGTCTATATTACTACATCCCTAAGTTTGTTGATTCAACACCTGATTACTTCTCCATGAATTTCATTAATTCCTTTCTTCAGTTATAATTTTTGTTTCTAGGTGGTCTTGAATTAGTTGTGATCTAGTTCTTTAGCCATCCTTTTGTGTTGAAGCCACATGGAGCTTTTCTTGTTTGTTTTTTAACAGAACTTGTACACAGGTGTTCAAAAGGAAAAAAAATAATCCTAGTTTTTCATAATAATGCACAGTTATTGCTAACAGTTGTCTGATAATTATGTTTAGTTTTGGAACTGTATTCCCTTTCTTGAATTGGCTAATCACATTTAGTTTAGGAACTGTCTCTGCATGGAGAATTCAATTTTGTATATAGTTTTTGTGGTACCTTTATTTTATGTGATGCAGTTGCGAGAAGTTAAGGAGTGCTTGCACATATTTAAAATTTGTAAACGATTGTTTTGCAAATGTCTTGATAGGTTGAAACTTACAAGATCTTGCATGGTGCTACGTGATTTGTGATTTTTACTGCTTATGATGTAGCTTGAAATTTTTTATATCAGGTACGACGCAACTTGGAGCAAGCAAAAGCATTAATGGATGCTTTGATTAAGGTTAGTTCATGCATGGACTGCCTTTGTAGTATTTCTTTAGAATTGCTAAACAACACTTCCGTAGATATAGTTACTAACACATGGTTTACAGAGGGAGGAGACAAAGCGGGAGGCCATGGAATGCCAAGTTAACCTGCAACGTGTTCAGATGAAATATAAGGTATAACCCCCACCCCACCCCAAAATATGGTGAATTACAAATATCCTTCTGTGCCACTGATACATATATCAATTGTATGTGAAGCTTAAATCCCTTGATGCTTTAATGTATGCCACATGGGGTGGCACA